>JALLAR010000102.1:0-23029 GCA_036939335.1 Conticribra guillardii
TTAGCATTAGTGTTAGCATTAGTGTTAGCATTAGTGTTAGCATAAGTGTTATCATAAGTGTTAGCATTAGTGTTACGACAGGGGGGGCATGCATATATAGTCATTAGCTTGAAGTTGAAGGTGGGGACTCTGCAATGTAATGTAATTGTTTTAGTTTGACTGGATAGTGTATTGCCAATCTCTAAATTGGAACATGGTGTTGCTCATAATAATGCAATACAATCACCCAACCCTTTTCGCCACCAATTGCATTGTTATATTATAAACTTAACTAAATCCTGACTAAATCAGTTGTTTAGTAATAGTTCCAAAAGCAGTGTTGGATGTTGAATGTAAATATATACATCCCCATTCCCATATTGTAAAGGTACTGAAGGTAAAGTTTTAAAGAGATCTAGAGTAGTAGTGTGAAAAATAAGTACTACTCCTAAATAATAGGATAAAACAACCACACACATTGCTTCATTTAATTTATTGTGTTGCATGGTTATTATTAAGATCAGGCAAACTGCAACTGTGATACCTTAACGCGATCCACAAAACAATCCAAAACATTTCCAGACCCACCCACAACCATCATACCCGTATCTGGATGCACAGCCATTGAATATGTCGCAGCCAACGTACTCCACGAGCGACCCTCCCGCGCCATGGTACTCGATGACCAAAACGATACCCTCCCCTCATTCCCTCCCGTCACGAAGCAATCCAGCGAGTCATTGTATGTAACTGCATTGACGCTCTCGCGAGTCACGCACCCCGAAGTAAATGTACGCGTCGGTAAATGCCACAAGGACACGAAACCGGCACTATTGGGTGCGGACCTTCCTGTGATGCTGTTGTTTCCGCTTTCGGCTCCACCGCAAACGGCCAACCAATTGTCTTTTGTGTCCATGGAAGACACCCATGAATGCATTCCGTTGTTTAATGATGACCAGGAATTGGTCATGAAGTTTTTGTTGGGTGTGTCGGAGGATACCAAGTGTTTGTGTTTGTCCATGGTATTCTGCATATTGATCATTTCGACAAGTTTACGTTCTTTTCCATCCCAGAATCCCTGAAGAAGGCGAGGAGTTTTCGCCAAAAAAATGATGATCATGAGATGCAGAATAAAGTATATGGATTAGAAATGCAGTTTATGCGATAACGATGAATCACCGCACGAACATGCAACTAACCATATTACCATCCTCTCCACCTGTAACAACATACTTGGAACCAATCCCCGCATCCACATCCATGGTTTTTACCACATGCAAATAATCTCGATGTCCACCACCACCAACACCACCACCATAATTACTACCCCCACTACCAAAGGTACCCAACAATCTCTCCGTGGTCAAATCCCATTGATAACAACCAAACACATCCCCCGCTGCTCCATACAATACATTATCACAGGGGTTGTAACTCGTGCAATTGATCTCGATGGTTTCTCCAAAAGAGGTTGCTGGGGAGGGATGGGGATGAAATGTTGTGATTGGAGTAATGACTATGTTTGTGGCAGCAGCAGCAGTGGTGGTAAATTTAGATGATGATATCAATGACGATGATGTTATCCTCCTTTGTTCGTTCTTCTTATTCTTTGACCCTCCCTCAAAATAATTGATTGCATCGGTAGTAGCAGTAGTCTTTCTTCTCTTGCTGCTACTACTACTACTATTACTATCCTTGATTTCCTCAATGGCTGCTAGAAAATCAGACCATTTGTAAATGAGTACACCGGCATCTCCAGATGCCACCAGGAGATGATTGGTATTATCATTGTTGCTGTTGCTGTTGCTGTTGCTACTACTATTGTTGTTGTTGTTGTTGGAGGTTGGAATGAATTGCAAATGGTACAAAATGCTATTGTCATTGTTCGATTGTGTTGTAGCAGCAGTTGGGACACTATTTTTTGCAATATATAATAATAATAATGATAATAATGTCCACGACGAGAGAGAGAGAGAGAGAAACAAAATTACGGGGACATCGTCAGCAACAATAAGCAAAAACAATGACAACAACAACAATAACAACAACAACAACATTACCAATAAAAACACACACAGAGCAAAATTAATAATCATTACTCACGAAAGAATTGGCCTCCTCGTTGTCGATAAACAATCATCATCATGCTGCATACTAGTACTGGTAGTAGTACCGTTATTCAAGTCACTGTTTCTTCTTCTAGCAGCAGCCGCAGTAGCAGTAGCAGTAGCAGTAATAGTATCCCAAACATGAATATGGCCGTCCGAGGAACATCCTACCAAATAACGCAATGATGCATCCTCCTGATTGCCACTGCCGCTCCTGCTGCTGCTGCTGCTGCTGCAGTCGTGAGGAGGACTGAATGCCGTTCCATAAATATTCGAACAAGACGCCGCTGGTATCGATCTTCCTGCAATTGTTGTTGTTCCATGAATATGATGATGATGATTATGATTATGATTATAATATTTCTCATATGGAACATTATTATTCCCTTGAAAGAATTTTCGTTTGGCTGCTTCGAGTGCTGTTTCTGTTGTTGTTGTTGCCTTTGCTGCTGCTGCTGGCATGGTTGATGGCGGTGCCGTTGTCATGTTTTATAGTATGTTGCTGTTGCTGATGCCGATGCTGGTGTTATTTCAATGGACAAATTTCAGATCTTTTGAAGCCGTATAATTATTTTTTATTGGCGAAATAGCTCGTAAATACTATCGTACCAAATAGAGCTGAGACCTATTACCGTTTACCGTCCCATAAAAAGGGATTCATCGCGGCGATTGATGTCGCCTCCATCCATGAGAAGGTCGCCCTAAAAAGCAAGGTTCACACGCTCAACCATTCCCTTGGCGTCGTCTTCCTCTCCAGTAAAACTCCTCTCCAGAGAAAATAATAATATAATATATAAGCTTTGCGCGAAGAAGGTATATATACTAACTAGCGAATGCCAAACGAACCCCTCCCGCCACCACCACCATTATTTACTACGCAATGGCACCACCCATGCATCCAACCATGCTCCTCCTGGGAAGCACCCTCCTCCTTTTCCTATTTCAAACCAGCACCACCACCACCACCAACACCGCACATTGCGCCCCCTTTTTATTCCGCATAATTCCCGTGGCCATGGCGGTCGATCGTTCGAAATTCCGTACGTGTCAACAAACTTCGTTTTGTCGACGTCATCGTCATGGCAGGTCGAAGCGGTTGTATGAGTACCGATTGGATGCCGGGAGCGTCGTCTTTCATCGTCATCGTGCTGCTGCTGGTGATACTACTGCTGGAAAGAATGGGAATGGTTTGAATACGATTGATAATCATGGTGGTGATGCTACTACTACTAATGGTGGTGGCAACAACAATAAGAAGAAGGGCGATGCCTCTCCATCATCGAGTAGTGGGATACTGTCCAGTATTTCACGACGCATCCTCGGCAACAATGATAGCCACAACCACAATGATAACAATGATATGAATGATAACAACAACAATGGCAATGGCGATCCAACCATGCGTGGTCCCTCCGCCATACTCACCGCCAACTTGATCAACATTGCTCCCTTGACTTCCTCGGCTCTCACTGCGCAGACCTACGGAGGAGGATGTGCCGCTGAAGATACTACTACTAATACTAATACTAATAATAATGCATTTCAAGAAGAGCTTCAATTGTCGGTGCATCTTCATCGAGATGGTGTGGCGAGGATTCGAATTACCGAAGTATTATCTGATGGCGGTAGTCATACTAATGCTGGTAGTAATGCTGATAATGCTGGTGGTAATGGCGGTGAGAATGTCAGATCCACCCCCCGATGGACCTCGGACGAATTGGTCTTGAATGAAGAAGAATTGATTGCCGCGGAGGATGTGCAGATCGTGTCCGTCAATCCATTGATTCGGGCAAAAATAATATCAGAGGCGATAATAATGGGAGATGAAGATGATGGTCAAGATGGTGAAGAGGGATTATTGGCAGCATCAGAAAATAATGGGGAGGAAGAAAAGAATGGTGAAGCAAAAGAAAATAGTAACAACTATCAAACCATTTTCGGCAATGGCAACAAGAAACAATTGTCACAAAAAGAAATGGAAACCATGGTATCTTCCTTGGCCAAACGTGCCTCCGCCTCCTCTTCCACCACCACCACTACCACTATTGCCACGGAGAATTACATTGTCTTATCCTATGGTAGCAATACAAAACAGAATAATGGCGACGACGAATGGAAATTGGTATTGCAATTGGATCCATTTGCAGTCTACTTCTTTCGTGGTAATGATATCGATAATGATACCGGTCCTCCAATTATTGCGGCGGGGACGAATGGATTGACTCATTTTGAAGTGCGTCGTTCAAAAGAGTGCGGTGGCGGCAATGATGGTGGTGGTGGTGGGAATGGGAATGGGAATAAACGTAAATTGACAGAAGTCAAGGAGGATGATACACGTAGTAGTAGCGAGGATAATGTGGGGGAGGAAAATAATAATGAAGAGGAGGAGGAGGATGGAGATCGACACAAGGGCAAGGAAATTGTTGGATATTGGGAGGATGTGAGTGCTATATATACTATCATACTATTATTATTATCTGCTACTACGAATAGCAGTAGTAGTAGTCGGAGAACAAGCAATTTTTGTGACTTTATTATATTATTATTCAATTTCATTTCTGACCTTGTGCCCGTGCACCGTTCCATCTCGATATATTGCAATAAAGGGTCTTGCCATTTACGCAGACGGCACGCGAGAAGAGCGAAGAGAAGAAGAAACCACCTCCTCCACCACCAACCAACAAGAAGACGATGACGACATCGACGGCATCGACAAGGGAGAAGGACGAGAACACCGCCGCCTCGACGAAGAGCAAGACTTTGACACGGAAGGAATGTGGGAAGAAAAATTCGGCGATCACAAGGATAGCAAACCCCATGGACCCATGAGCGTGGGCATGGAATTGACGTTCCCATCTTCTCAGCACTTGTTTGGATTGCCGGAGCATGCCTCCTCCACCCAGCTAAAGACTACGGTGGGGAGTGGAGGACATCATTATTACAAGGAACCGTATCGTTTGTACAATTTGGACGTGTTTGAGTATGAGTTGGATGAGACCATGGCGCTCTATGGTCATATTCCATTGGTGGTTTCGCAATCGGAAACAATGGGGACGGCGGGTGCATTTTGGTTCAATCCCACGGAAACCTTTGTGGATGTGGAGGAGACACCAAAGACTGGAACGAAGGATGCGGAATCTCGTACGCATTTCATGAGCGAATCTGGAATTGTGGATTTGTTTCTCTTGCCGGGACCGGATCCAGCGGCGTTGTATGGTCAGTATGCGCGTCTTACGGGTAGGATGCCCTTGCCACCCATGTTTTCATTGGGGTATCATCAATGCCGTTGGAATTATCGCGATGAAGCGGATGTGTATGCTGTTCATTCGAAATTTGAGGAGTTGGACTATCCGTACGATGTGCTGTGGTTGGATATTGAGCATACGGATGGGAAGCGATACTTTACGTGGGATGATAAACTCTTTCCTCATCCGGCGGAGATGCAGAAAAAGCTTGGCCAGGATGGACGACGAATGGTGACGATTATTGATCCGCATATCAAACGGGATGATAAATATTACATTCATAAGGAGGCGACGGCGTTGGGTTTGTACGTAAAGGATAAAACTGGTGGAAAGGATTATGATGGATGGTGTTGGCCGGGAAGCTCCTCCTATCTAGATTTTACTACTGAAAAAGTGCGTAGTTGGTGGGCAGATCAGTTCCATTACCACAAGTACAAGGGGTCGACGCCAGAGCTTTTCACGTGGAATGATATGAACGAACCCAGTGTTTTCAACGGCCCGGAGGTGTCTATGCAGAAAGATCTTTTGAATCTCAACAAGTGTGAGCACCGCGAGTGGCACAATCTATACGGAATGTTGTTTCAACGATCTACTGCTGAAGGCCTCACCAGGAGGAATGAAGGAGAGAATGTCAGACCCTTTGTTCTCAGTCGATCTTTTTTCGCTGGCAGCCAACGATATGGTGCCATTTGGACGGGTGACAATCTTGCTCAATGGTCTCACCTTGAGATAGCTGCACCAATGCTTCTAGGCTTAAATGTCGGGGCGTTATCATTTGTTGGTGCGGATGTTGGAGGATTTTTCGGAAATCCCGATGCAGAGCTCATGACTCGTTGGATGCAGGCTGGGGCATACCAGCCTTTCTTTCGTGGACATGCTCATCATGATGCAAAGAGGAGAGAGCCGTGGATGTTTGGAGATGAGACGATGGTGCTTTTGCGCCGTGCAGCAATGGCGAGGTATGCATTACTACCTTTCTGGTATACTGTATTCTGGCAAGCTGGGGTGACAGGCATGCCAGTGATGAGGTAAGTCTTCTTGGGCATGGGGTCAAAGCATTTTATGTTCTGTGGTTGTTTTGTATCTTTGTGCTGACTTGAACTCTCTGCTCTTCTTTTTTCTGTCCATTTTGTAGGACAATGTGGATGCAGTATCCAAACATGGCCCAGCTTTATTCTGTCGATAACCAGTATTTGATTGGGTCTGACTTGCTTGTAAAGCCCGTGACATCTCCCGGTGCTACTACATCTGAGGTCTTGTTTCCTTTGTCCGATATTTGGTATGATGTCGATACCATGCAACGCATGCAACTTACTGGACATTCCAACACAGCTGTGGCCAAGGTGGTAGAAAGTGGAATCGACAAAATCCCTGTCTACCAACGTGGTGGCTCCATCATTCCGCGAAAGTTGCGTCTCCGCAGAAGCTCATGGCTCATGCTCAATGATCCATACACATTGTATGTAGCTCTAGGTGAAAGTTTGAAGGCAGAAGGTACTCTGTACATGGACGACGAAACAACATTTGATAATGAAAAACGAGGCGATTATGGTATTGCATCCTTCAGTGCTGACTGGGGCGAGTCCTCAATTGCAATTCAAAATTCAGTTAAAATTGGAAGTGACGACGCCATCAATGCAAAGACCAAGGAAGATCGAATCGTGGAACGCATTGTCATCATGGGTGTTCCAAACGAACCTCGTGGAATAGATTTGACGTCATCGAGCTTTCAAAATCCAGTTCGAATGGAGTTTCAATATGATGCTTCATCGCAAATTTTGATTATTCGCAAACCGGGAGTTTCAGCATTAGACGATTGGTCCATGAAGTTGACTAAATAGGTCATCGTGTTCATACACAGTAAATAATAATTATCTTGGATACTACTACATGCATCAGTGTTGCAATCAAATTTAGATAGAGCATCGAATTGGATACTACTATGACAAGGCACGTTTTCGTTTGCGACCATTACAGCCCTCTATTTTCCCGGGCTTCTTAATTTCACGTGCCATCTCTGGGTTGTTTCTGATAAGCTCAAAGAGAATCGAAAATCGAGGGATATCATATCGCGAACTGTCTTCCTCTGAAAGATCTCTGGTAATGAAGTTATAAACACGAGTCAAGAGTTCTGCGCCAAATCCCTTAAACGGCAGAATGCTAAAGTTGCCTGAAAAATGGTGCATGAGCACTTTGCGACGTGCCACAACTTCCTTGTCTTCATTCATATTCATCATCAAATACTGATTGAGTTCCTTAGGAACATTAAAATTGAGAAACCGAAGTGTATGGTTCGAAGAATATGTTCTATTGATGCATGCTTTACTGCACAGAGATTGGATAAATGCACCTAACCCGCTCAACGTGATGACAGTATCGCCAAAACACAACCTTATCAAGGATTTGTTCGTGACCAAACTGTTAGCAAAACTAATCGCTATATCATCATTGATTTGCATATTTCCACCGAGGAGTAATTCCTCCAATGCGCACATTGGATCTCGCAGAAGCCTTACAATAGAATTGTATCCATTTCGGCCGATGTCTTTAATTTCCAAATTGATTTTTTTTGGAGTCAGTGCTGGGAGTTAGAGTCGTATTCACTGTTTGGGATTATCACAATCAATTCATTTAATTTAAATACTATTTGAGGAATGATATCCATGTTAATTATTTTCTAGATTTATGACTTCTGGTTATCACACACACTAGTAATGGCGATGGACTGCAGGGACACAAAATGCTGTAAAAAGCTCTTCCACCGAATCATCGTCAATTTCACTGTAATGAAGATCAAGTTCATTAAGTGGATTCTGTCGCCTTGCAAGAGGTGCAGCAAGCGAACGTATTCCCTCGCAAGTAAGTCCTCCCTGCACATTGATGTATTGGAGGCTACTGTTGTTTTCGAAAAAGGGACTTAACATTTGACAACATTTCTCTCCGAAGTCATTGTGGCCAAACTCGCCAAATATAAGCTGCTTGATGGTTTTATTTTGATTGATTCCAATACATAGCCTTGCACAACTCAACTGGAACTTAGCACGTCTCTCTTCAATGTCATCACTCTCTTGGGCATCGCCATCGCCTTTACCATTCAATTGCAGCTCACTCAGGTGAGTATTGTTTTTAATGTACCGCCCTACTTTCCCAATTTTTGAACCACTAATGGTGTTTACACGGAAAGGACTAGGTCGAGGGTATTGTGATCTATAAGGCGGGCAAACTATCAAACGAGCAAGGGTTGGGTCGTCGTTCTTAATTCGAAGTGAATTTTCATTGCTTGTTTCAATGTTAATGCCATCCTTGTCTCGTAATTCCATGTTCAATATATTGTTGGGATACTATGGCAGTTGTGTGTTTATTGTTTATATATAGTCCGGTTCTTAATGTTGCGTTGACGGAGTGGATGAATGGTTTTATTCGAAATGAATACTTACTGACGAGACGATTCGCGCGATGAAGGAGTGATTTGGAACTTTTGAATACGTTTTCGATTTTTTTGCAATGGTCCATGAATGTATCATTTTTGTCAGTACAATATTGCAATCAAATTTGATAAAACATGTTCCGTGCTCTACAGTTTCAACAACATGGAGCAATAATTAATGTTTTAGAGAACGCCCTGTTTAATTCGTTTGCATAACACGCGGCAAGCACAATTGTGTCATCATTTAACTAAAATTGATTCTAAAATGATTGTTCGCGCGTTCTTTTGCGAACATTGCCATCATGCTTCCACATGCAATCTCTGGGATTTTTTTGATAACTTCGAAGAGAATCAAAAATTGAGCGATATCAAATGATCCATCCTCTGAAATATCTCTGGTTATAAAGCTGTAAACGCGAATCAGGAGAGCTGCATTCATTCCCTTGAAGGACTGAATGCTAAAATCATCAGAAAAGTGGCTAGTGAGCACTTTGTGGCGTGCCACAGCTCTCTTGTCTACATTCCTATTCCACTCCAAAGACTGCAGGAGATTAATAGGCATTTCACTACCGCACAGATCAAAATTGAGGAACCGAAGTGTATGGTTCGAAGAATATGTTCTATTGATGCATGATGATGTGTTACATAGAGGTTGCGAAAATGCACCAACTCCAACAAACTCTATGGAAGTCTCACTGAGATCCAAAGTTTTCAATGATTTGTTCGTGACCAAGCTATCCGCCAAAATAAAGGCCCCGATGTCCATGATTCGCATATTTCCACAGAGTAGTAATTCCTTCAATGAGCACCTTGGATCTTCCAGAATCATTGCAATTGAAACGCATCCTTTGGTCAATGTTGTTATTTCCCAAATGAATTCAAAAAATGCTGCAACAAGCTCGTCCGTCAAATCATCGTCAATTTCAGTTCCGGAGATCAAGCAAATATAGGGGCTGCTCTTTGTCTCGCAATAGGAGACACAAGCAGGCGCATTCCTCATTGCTAAGTCCACCCCACGCACGTAGATATGTGGTGGAGGCTGCTATTGCTTTTGAAAAAAGGATATAATATTTTACACATTTTCTCTCCGTAGTAATAACTGTACTTTTCCCAGTATAAATAAAAGATCTTGATGGATTTATTGTGACTGATCCCATCACAGATATTTGTACTGTCCAATTGAAACTGACATCGCTTTTCAATGCCACCACAATAATTATATCTCCCATTAAGCGCCAGCTCACACAGGTGAGTACTACTTCCAATGCTTTGGCCCAATCCCTTAATTTCGGAATAACGGATAATATTGGGCACACTATCAGGGCAAGGTCGACGTGCTGGTCTTCCGGGTGGGGATATTGCCAACAGAGAAAGAATGGGATAATTTCGCTTGATTCAAAGCAAATTTGCCCCGCCCGATTCAAGAATTCTGTCACAGTCTTGCAATTCCATTTGTAAAATGTTTCGTTGCTCGTTGTGATGTTGGAGAGTTAGTGTAGTATTTCTTTGCTATGGTTTTGCTGTTGATATATGCGTCTCGCGTTTTGCGATTTTCGAATTCAATGATTGAAATAATGAGATGCTGGCGCGCAATGGCGGAATGATTCGGAGGGAATTTTACCGTTACTTTTGGATGCAAATTCGAGCTGATGACAATATTCTGCTTTCCTACCTTCGAGCCGGAGTTTAATTTTAACAGGACCAGAATCAGTGTTGATGATAAACTATTCATAATATTTATTATAATTCCAATAACATTTTACAACATAATAGCAAGAGCGGTGCAGTAGCCTTAGCAGCCACTTATTTGGAAAAAATCCCTTCGACGTTGTTGCATAATGCCAGGCCGCAATCGATGGATCACAACCTAATGAGTATTCCATTTCCCAATAAATCCCACAATATTACCATCATTTCCATCTCAATATTCGAATTTATTGACCCCCCTCAGCTTGTTTCCTATACGCCATCCCCTGCTGCCTCGCCTGAATCTCCAACATCTTCCCCTGCATCGCCTGCCTCACCGCCTCCACATTCCTCGACGTAGCCTCCGCCGCCATCATAATATTCTCACTATTCGCATCCACAACCTTCCCCTTCCGCTCCAACACCTTGACCGCATCCTTGGCGGACTTTTCGACAAAGAATCCGGCACCCAATTCCACGAGGATTTTGTTGGGATCGACAATTTTTCCGGGGGCATAGAGTGATTCCGTGAGGGGTATCATAATGTCTCGGCCGGATCCTTCGTTGCCATCGCCGGAGGAGGAGGTGGTGGAGGAGGAATGGATTGGAATGGAGGAGACGGCGGATCGAGCGGTGGAGAGTCGGGCCGAGACGGCGCGGAGTTGGTGGTATTGGTTGGTGAGTTGTTCGAGACGGGATTCTTGTTGGGATTTGACGTGGTTGAGTTGGTCGAGGCTCATGGTGTCGATGTTGATGGCGTTGCCGTTGTCGGAACTCATGGTGGATGTCTTTTCTTTAGTTGTTGGCGGTTCGTTGTATCGTATGTGTTGTTATGGAATGTAACTTAGAAAATCGAATTTCATTGTGCTCATTGTGCGGTTATCGATCTCGCGGCCCGGCCGAAAAGATCCAATGACGCAAAATAGCTTAAATAAATCAAAATTCATACTATATTAACATAGGAATCTGTGAAATGGTCTGCCTGTCAAAGCCATCAATTTCGTGATGGACGTCTGTCCGCAGATTATTTTTTTATTCACCCTTCGATGACAACATACACACAACCGTCCTCACGCACCTCCACCGTCGGTCTCGCGCCGCCGTTGTTTTTCTCTTGCCGGCCTGTGTTGTCAGCTGACTTTTCTGTCATCACGTTTTTTTTGATGGATTGAGATAGGACCGACTGGCCATGACCATCCAACTGCCAAGGCCATTTTAATTCCACATCCGTTTTCCACCTCCCCATTGAGACCAAGGCGCAGGCACAGGCATCAATCTTTGAATTAACAATCCCATCTCCCACTGATATCCGAGTGAGCAGAGATTAGGGTCTCAATTTTATTTAAAACAGAAGATAGCTAATAACGCAAAATGGCGATGGCTGGTCGGCAGGTGACAGGACGTCGTCGACGAGGCATGATTGGCCATCCCGACAGACAGCGCAATTCACAGAATCCAGCACCTTCAATAACTGCTGGTGGTAACCGGAATTCAACCAACAATATCGTGTCACGAGTGGGGAATACTAGAAATAATTCTTCCGGCTACCTTTTTCACACATGTTGTGTCATGGTGACTGTATTCGCATTTGCTGGAGCTGCCATCCATCATCGTGCCGCCTTTGTGACCAGATTAGGTGGCAACAGTGTCAAGAAATTGACGGAATCCTCCTCGGATGTCAGCAGCAAGAAAAATTGCGGAAAAATGATGTCGTCGTCGCCATCATCACTTTCTTGTATGGAATACATTTCTTCTTCATCAACAAAGAAGCAGCCTTTGTTGTTGCCGACGTCGTCACGAAGGACATTCAATCGTTTGGGATCGCTATGGATGGCGCCGCGTTCCTCTTCCGATACCGAAATGCAACTTGATGGAGCATCGGATGTGGAAGATGAAAATGAGTGGCGAAACATTCTTGCGTCATTTCAAATGTACAAGGCGGCGTATGGGGATTTGAAGGTGCCTTCTAGATTTGTTGTTCCGGCTATGGCTCCTTGGCCAGGTGAGTTAGATTCTAATTTATGATAGAGTGCTTCAATAGTGGATTATTGAATTGCTGCTTGTTGGTTGTTCCTTGAGTATTATTCGTAATGAAGGGGTTGTCTAGATTTTGATTATAGAACTCACACTTGACTCGTTATTTCTTTTTATGAATCATTTTCACGATTTGAATATCAACTCTCTCCCTTTCCATGAAATACAAACCTAAACCATACACTTTTCCATCCTCCAGAACCTGCATGGAAACTCAAACTCGGCCAACGCGTAGCCGCCATTCGCTCCACCGGCAAATACGTACAAAACAACGAAACCCGCCGCAAAGTCCTCGACGACATGGGATTTTTATGGCGTCTTCGTGCCCCTTCCCCCGACAAAAAACTCGACGGGGTAGCCTTCGACCAAGTCTACGATGCTATCAAAACCTATCGCGAACAAGTCCAACCCAAAGGACAATTGGAAATTCCCAACAATTACGTCGTTCCCGATTGTGAACCCTGGCCGGTCCCCACGAGGGGATTGCCCCTGGGGAAAATAATACCCACGGTGCGATCCAAGGCATACCTCAAGAGTCATCCGGATGCGGAAGGTAAATTGACCGCATTGGGATTTGAGCCCGATGTCAAGGCGGCGGCGAATGATTTGCGCTATCAACGGGTCTATGAAGCGCTTGTCAAATACAAGGAGTTATATGGAGATTTGCTCGTGCCTCAACCATTTACTGTCCCTGAAGATAGCGATGATTGGCCAGAGGAGGTGCGCGGGTTGAGATTGGGGGCGCGTGTGAATGCCATTCGCAGTCAAGGGACGTTTGTGAAGACGGATCCTGAGCGGAGGAAGGACTTGGATACGTTGGGATTCATTTGGGAGCCTCCTGCAAATGCGGAGGGGAAGAGGCGTGGGAGGAAGAGGAAGAGCGAATTGGACGACGAGGATGATGACGATTCAGGCAGCGAGGATGATGAGATTGCTGGTTCTGAATCCTTTTTCGCATCTCCTGGGACTGCAGGCACTTCGCCAACCTCTGTATTTGATGCTCGAGATCCATTCTTCAGTGGTGAGCAAAGCAGTCCTCCTCAATGGGCATTTGAGGGTGAAGATGATGTATCCGCAATGAACCAAGAGAAGGAGGAGAAAGTTTACGAGGCTAAGAAATCATTTAATGAGACACTCGAGGAAATGGCAGAGGTGGCAATATCAGTTGGAATTATGGAGTCTTGGACGTAAGTGTTTGTTGCGTCACCTGGATTGAGCGAGTTTCTATTGTGCTTCCACTAACAACTCATATTATGGTTGTTGCTTGTACATGTGCTCCTTATGTAGACCCAACAAACGTGTGGTGAAAGGAAAGATTGAAAAGTTTGTTCCTTGGCGCAACGATGACTTTGGAGGTGATTTTGTCTTTGAAGACGTTGTGGAAGCGTTGAAGTTGTATAAGGAACTCCATGGAAATTTTGAAGGTGTCGAAGAAGATGCATTTGTGATTCCCGAGCCTGTCGGGGAAAGCCTTCGGTTGTCTCCATTTGAACTGGCGGCAATGGACAATGATTCCCCAGAAGAGCTGAATGACATTGATGGTCCTTGGAGCGAAAGTGAGGATGACGATGATGGTCTAGAAAGTAGATTTTCAGTAGTTGCATCTTCGGATTGGCCAGAGCACCTCGCGGGCATGAAATTGGGTCAAATTGTATCTCGAATTCGAGAAGGGGGTCTTGAAGTGAAACATCTGCCGGAAAGGAAAGCACAACTTGATGACATCGATTTTGATTGGGGTGATCCTAGGAGGTTTGTTGATATTCCATTTGAGAAAGCCATGTGTGCATTGTATACGTATTTTATGATAAGAGGTGATACATTCGTCAACGCCGAGTTCGTCATGCCTGATGAGCAACCTTGGCCCCATTCTCTTGCAGGATATGAACTTGGTAAAGTTGTTTATCGATTGAGAGAACTTCAAAACTTTTTAGAGGCTTATCACCCTGTTAAAATGAGCCTGCTTCGAATGGTCGATTTTGCATTCTTCCCTGAGTTGGCGCTGCCTTTAGACCCAGATGCTGATGATGTCAACATGGAGCACTTGTATGTTGAAACTTTTGGTCACCCTCTGTACCATCTCAGCACTGTTCCACTTGGACTTCCAGAGAAAATGATGGCAGATGGTCCAAACGGTCCTCCTGAAAAGCTCAGCAGCTGGTACAACTATGAATATGTTCGGGAATACTATGAGCGGCCTGGGGCCCTCACAGATGTAGCTGACTGGATGCGAGACATTGGCTTTCACCAGCTTGCTCACGAGCATGAGCAGAAGTATGGTCAAAGTCATTACCGTCAGTTGTTCCTTCTGAGAGAGAAACTCGAAAGAAAAGAAATATCACAGGAAATATGGGACCAAGAGATTGACAGAATCCAACAAGAAGTTATGGGCGAATTTGAAAACTGGAAGGATGGTCACACTGGTAACAAGGTAATGAGTGATGGAGAATATGACTATTCAATTGATGAAGACACATACTACTATCAAACATTAGATATTGGGTCAAGCCCAAGCTCTCAAAACTCTGCCAGTTTCAGCCAACCCATGATGCGTAGTCCATCGAGAGATGTAGTTGAGGAACAAGTAGCAGAATTTTCTTTCGGGGATGACGACAGTGATTGAATGTGATTGCTATTTGTGGCAATTCTTCATGTTTCTAGTGTTTCGTCTACAAAGCTCACTTGTTGCTTTGAAAAATCAATTGGGATACTTTTTCACCTTAATTCAGATAGCTAGGATATTTAATAGCTTGTCGTTTTTTAGCGTGACTCTGAAGTATTTTAATGTTAGTATCATAAAGGCATTGCATGACATTACATCATACTCCTACTAAACATCACTATGCTAGCATACTAATATTCTTATGAAGATGCCAACAAAGGGCTCATTGAAACTGGGAAGCAAAATACATAATACAGTTCTGTAGAGAAAGAATACATGTGTTCCAGCACACATCACCGAACCCCAGTCACCATCAGTGACATGTCTACATGCATGCTGATCAACATAAATATGACACACACGATGTTGCGTGTAAATAGCATTTTAAGAATTAATTTATCATCCATTCAACAACATTTATTTGGCTCGCTTTCAGACATCGTTTTCTGTGTCAAATTAATTTGTTTTTTGTCAGTTTGATCATGTTTTGTCCCCATTCCACTAGATGCACTGGCTAAGCTTGACCTAGATTTCTTCGAAGGTTTTACAGTGTCTAACATTTCTAAACACACAAAACCATGGGTGTTGTAATGCAAATTCATAACGACCAAGGGAGACAAAAATAAGATATTTTTGCAAGCCACGACAAAAAGAGCATTAACAACGCCATGACTGTATCGAAAAACCAACTTACTCTTAGTCAACTCAACAAATACGTCTTCTACTTGAAAACCCGTCTTCGCAGACACCTCCAAAAAATCTGCCCCCACACTTTCCGAATACCTTTTTGCCACCTCAAAGTCCACCGCCCGACGTTGCCTCTCCAAATCTATCTTATTGCCAACAATAAATAAACATATTTTTGATGCGTCTCCCACAATTTTTCTCAGCTCTTTGGTCCAACTTTTCACCCGCTCAAAACTTGATTTGTCGGTTATGTCATAAACTAATATTGCACCTTTGGCATCTCGGTAGTAAATGGGGCCAAGCGAGTGGAAACGTTCTTGTCCTGCTGTCTATGTTTTTTCCCCAACAAATGAAAAAGGCATTAGAAGTTTCTGTGAAAGGGTTAACAAAAAGATAAACAAAATTACCACAAAAACAACTTACATCCCAAATAGAGAGTTGGGCTTCTCTTTTTTGTCGGTTACGGTTGCCGTTCAAAGATGCACGTTGGGATTCATACGAAGAGGAGGATGTTCGATAATTTGTTTCGTCCTTATTTTCATCGATAACAATGTGTTTGTCAAAATAGGACGCCTGCAACGTGGACGACCGGCCTTCCAGGTAGGAATTTTCAATGTAGCGAAGTACAATTGATGTTTTGCCAACCCTTCCTGTAGGTTGAATAGAAATGAAAAATAGGGTATTAAATAATGTCAAAAAAACGCCATCAATGATGGCTGACGGACGATGGCATGGTAACGTCATAATCTCACCTTCACCAAGCAATACAATTTTATAATAATTAATTGAGTCGCTCGCCATTGTTACAAATAAAGAAAGAAGGAGGTTGTGTTATTATTATCTCGGTTCTGTTCGGACGTAGCTACCAACCATTGTCACCTCTCGTTGCTCGTTGCTCGTTGCTCGTTGGGCGTTGGGCGTTGTGGTGAGATGTGAAGACAATCAATTTTGAAGCAAAGATTACAATAGCTTTTAGGGGGCAAAGAAGAGCAGCTCCGGTGGGCATGCCCAGCTTTTTGCCTCACGCACCTCTCTCTCTCACTCTCTCCCTAGTAGTACTCTAGAGAGAAAGAGAGACAGAGATCAAAATTCATCACTAGTAACATCATTGCGTTGCCGACCGACTGCCGACAATGGCGAAGCGGAATCAGCGGAATCCCGTTCCTAAACCCAAATCAAGTGTTCGCCGCCGCCCCCAAAAGGTTATTTTGTTCCCAACATAATAGAATATTTCAGTAGGTAGATAGGTACTACTCCCTCTCTCTCTACTACTAGGTTCTCAACTGACCACAGCCCTCCTAATTTCAACATGGTCCACTCCCAAACGCTGGACAAGACATGACGCAACTCTCTCATTCATAATAACAAAACCAGCACGCAGATTATCTCGTCTAATGCCATGCGAAATTTGTGGAGTAGGCAAGACCAATGCTCTAATCAGTTTTTGTCGGATGCTGATGCATTAACTTCGAATAATGCACCAGAAACACAGCAAAATAGTGTTCCTGCATCATCATCATCATCGGCTGTTGTGGATGTCAGCATCGATGGTAATTTGTATAATGACGATGGGGAACATTCAGTTTCGATGAATACAATAAAAATTGACGAAGATTCACCGCCCAGAGATGACATTCATGCATCACGGCATCGCCCAGGTTTATTCTTTTGGAGAAGACGACGCAGTAATCCATTGTATTCAGGAGTTTCTACAAATGAAAATGTTGGCCGAGAGAGGGGAGATGGGATAGACCATGATAATTTTCTTCCTTCTTCCGATAATGACGCTGAAAGTGCATCTAATATAAACCGTGATGCATTTTCTACCAAAACAACGCAAGAGCATGATGTACATGATAAAAAGAAAGGGGTTGATTCCACAATGAGAGAGTTCCCTTTGTTCAACTTTTTCATCAGAAGACCACGAAATACAATGGATGAAGATGATATTCGATATAATCCATCATTTGAGGAGAGCAATGTAAATGTTGATCCAGAAGAAACGATTAAAGATTCGGCGCATGTACATCAACCCCCCAATGGAGATGACACTCTAGCTGTGGAAAATCAATCAACAATTAATGCGGTACAATTAGAGCAATGTAAAGGAGCTGTTGGTCTTGTAGAAAATGAAGGGGGTGCTGACAAGGTAATGGACCCATTATCATTTGGTTTGTTCAGACGAAGGACCAACGAGGCAACACACCTGAGTAGTTTAGATAAAGTTGCAAAAGATTCTTCTGATACATGCATCCAACTTGCCCCTGTTCATGATATTTTGATGGAGCGAGAGCACACCTCTGATTACAATTCAAAGTCACAAAATTATGGGGCCAATGCAGATCGTGACTCAAATTCAAATTCCGATGCATCATGTGATGAGGTCAGATATGAAGTTGAAAATGAATCGGAGAGTCTTCTTCCCGATGCCCCGCCTTTAAATGGTGATATTCTAAGCCTATGGAAGCGCAGACATGCAAGTAAGAATCCCATCCTACGCCGATTTGCAAAGCCCTCAGATATGCCATTTGTTTCTGTGGTGGATATTGTCGAGAATGCACCATCACCACAAGGGGAGGGCAGCTCTACTAAGGAACACTCTTCTCCAAAATATTTTGGTTGCAGAAACGGTCCAGCGCATGATGATTCTTTCTATACTTCCACATTGCACCAGCCATTAAAAACGGTATTTATAAATGATGACAGTGCACCCGCCCCATCTAGTCAAGACTTCGCTTCAGATGAAAAAATGAATCACGAAACTATCAAACATCAGCATGAACAGAACGCCTCGTGTCGGAAACAAATAGAAGATAATGTCAGAATTAAAATGGAAGCGGGTGGTGGGTGCAATGAAGAGAACTTGCGTTCATTGGAACTGGAATCTTATCTCCAGGCTGTCAACCCGAATCGAAAGGAAATGCTTATAATGGATGTCATGACTTCAGCAGAGAAAGAAACAGATGATTTGCTTTATGATATGTTGTTTCGAGACTTTTGTGAATTGGACATGGAGGCACAAGAATTTGGCGTTGATAATTTAGGGTGGTACACATCCATCACAAAATGCGAAGATGGTGAAAATGATATGGAAGTTTTGCATAATTCTAATATGGACATCGGTGCTGACACACAGTCTCAAAAAACTTGGCTTAATGTTGCTGGAGACGTCGCACTTTTTATCTTGGCTCCTGATATTTACATTGCTCAAACATTATCAGAAGTCCCAGACGACCAACATGTCGAATACCACAACATAACTACCAACATTGAAGACAGGGACATGAACATCAAGTCGTCTTTTGGGCCACGTGAGGTAAATCACAACGCATTTGGTTGGTTGAGGGGTTTGTTTTCAAAAAACGAGGGAAACGGTGGTTCTACAATCAATGACTCAGATCTTGATCCCATTTTGGATTAAAAAAACGCACCTCTTAATGGGGCAAGAATTCTTTTTTGTTGTAAAGGTCGTGTTCTTTTAAATAAAATAAACAGCGCATAAAAAAATGAAAATTAGGAATAGAATGGATATGCATGTGTAAAAGGAAGCATGCTTGTAGTACGACAAAGATGTTCATTCTTTTGTCGTACGGCAAGTTCCAAATATTTTATGAGATGATGGTGGCGTTTCTATTTCAAGCGTGTGTTAGAGAAATGAGTTTATTACCTATGTGGTTTGGGAAAACATACCACTAGCTTTGAAAGGCATTCCAAACAAAAATGTACTTCCGTAGACATAAAGTAATTCCAAGTAGCTAGGCATTATTCTAAACAGTGGTCCTTCAACAAATAAACAAACCGGCTAACCGAGAATACAGTTGCTGCCTTCTAGGATGCATCTGAAGCAGGAGACTCTGGTCTTCCTAAATCATCAGCAGGAAGTGGCTCCACTTCCACCTCAAACTCATTCCTTGCTCTCTCCACGTCTCGCTTCACATCCTCATCCTTGCCAATAAGCCAAACAAATGCTGCAAATGACATAATGTCCGTAGCACGAACAACTTTATCGCCAATGTTTCGAAGCATTGCGTGACTATTGTAAGTAGCCAATCGATCAAAGTTATCGCCTTTAACGGACTTGAGGATGCCCTCTTTATTGGATGGTACAAAGCAATGAACCGCCTTTTGCACAGGTTTGAAAGATGGAGGCATACGCACTGGAAATCCGCAATGAGCATCCACCATCGCGTCGAACGGATGCCAACCAGGGATGGTGTGGCTTGCCATGATGGATTTGCGACCTCCCGCCAAACGTGCTCCGACTTCAATCATGATGGGGTTAGTCCATCGTCCAGTTGTGGGGTTAAACACGGACTTTAGTTCCACGTGTGCCATTCCGTATTTGATTCCGACAGCACGGCATACTCCTTCTGCGTACTGTACAAGGGAGGCAAAGGCGCGGTCGTGGGGGTCTACCATTTCTTGGTAAGTGTTGACCATTGTCTAATGAAAGCAAATGAATGAAACGATGATATTTTATTAGCAATCAGAAAACAAATGTCAGTGCTTTCCCAATTAAACGAGACAGTGTGTGCATCTTTTTTTCGAAAAAAGGAATAATAGTAAACTTACCCCCTCCGAGTTGACCTTGTGGTACATCCAAACATCCGTGACCTGAACGCCACGAGGAGTAGTAGGACTTGCAACCAAGTTGACTGCAAACTCCTCTCCTTTAAGAAACTCTTCCATAAGAGCATATTGTGTTCTACGTCCATCAGGACCCACACTCCTCACAATCTCCGCGCTATGCTCAATTGCCTCCGCTTCAGTATTACAAATGAACACGTCCATGGTACTCATTCCTCGCGGAGTTTTGACAACCACAGGATACGAAAGCTCCAATTCCTCAATGGCATTAATGACATCGGAACCATCTCCAGCAGTCAAACGCGCATATTTCGCCACTCGCAATCCAGCATTCGCCACAGCCACCTTCATCAACCCCTTGTCACGCCTAGCACTCGCCAATCCCAAATCATTCACCACAGTCAAACCCAACAATGCCCCCAAAATATCGCTAAACTCCACAGCCGCCTCGCGACAGGGCACCACGCCCAAAAACCTCAAGTTTTGCTGAGCCTCAATCGTCTTGAGATTGGCAGCGCATTCCACAATATCAAATTTGGAACCGAACGGAGGCTCATAGACCTGATGCATTCCCACATCGAGAAGAGCTTCGGCCGTGGGATAAAAATCCAGGAGGGCCTTGGATCCATCATTCGGTTTGGGAATGACGGCCATGATCATGAGGCCGCGTTTACGGCCCGATTCGATAAGGTGGGTGCAGTCCGGAATGCGGGGGTCGAGCAAGACGAGGGCATTCTGGAGGATGGGTTCGGGTGTTTCGAATTGGACGGGGTGTGCGACGATTTCAGTGGCGACGACGCGATGGTGCTCGAGGTTAACACCATCGTGAGAAAAGGGGGTGTCGCCCAGGGTGGCGAGGGTGGGTTGACGAATGATGTTGGAAGGGTTTTTGAATTCGGCTCCAATGATGGCATGGTGGCCTTCGGCGAAGTTGTCATCGACGTCGGCGTCGTCGGCTGGTTTCTCGTTGGTACTATCCTCCATTGTCGTTTGAGGGCACAGGATGGCTTCGGAGATGGATTGTCCGCGCATGTGGCCGCGGTGCGGGCGGTGGGGCGTGCTTGGTGCTTGCATTGAGCTCATTATAGAAAAATAATGGTGAGGAGAATAATTCTGGGAATAATAATATGAGCCCGTTCGTTTTATGCTCCGACAAAAATTAATGCAAAGTGAAATTGGAATTGGAATTGTTCTGCATTGCAAAGCTGGCAGTTTGTACCTAGGTATGCATGCACGGGATGCGGAATGTCGCGTCGCGTATTCACTTGCTTTTTGCTGTGTGGCGGCGCGAAACTACTACGGATCAACGTCGCAAGATGTCAGATTCCTAATTCCCGCCGACGGAGTATCTAGGTAGGAATTTGTAATCTTCTACTACGGAACAGCAAAAAATCTTCGATAGGAGTATCCCGGATAGATCCCGGGTGAATGATGATCGAGAGATTATTTTTTGCTTGGCACTCCAACCAGTTTGGGCGTGAGCATGAGTTCGAGTAGATACGTGGTGTCCATCATATCTAGTGATTGGAAGTTTCTTGTTTTCAAAAATGGGGTGTAACTTACGAAGAAACTTCGGTAACTTACGGGGAAACTTCATAATAAGTTACAAAATATCCAGACAGACCATGTCGCCTGTCAGTCTGATCTTGACCGCTGGCCGACGGCCATCAACCATGATATCAACTGAAAAAATGGTCACCGACGTATTGCATACCGATGACAACATTATTATTCTCCACGAAACGTAACAATGATGATGATGATGATGGCAAACGTATGAAATCAAACAATAATATAGTAAAATTTAGATTTAATATAATAATATGTAATATGCAAAGTAAGTCTACCTCTAGCCTAATATGTAATATGCAAAGTAAGTCTACCTCTAGCCGAGCACCTTCGCCTTGACGGCCATTTTGGCTTTGTGTAGGTGACGGAGGTTTTGGCCCGCCCGGAAAAGAACAATTCCTTTTCCATCCCCGAGGCGATTGCGCTCTTTAGTGAGGATTGTGTGTGCTTGATGGGCTTAGTACATACTTAATTCCTACATGATAAAGTACGTAGGTATTAAAATCCGTAACTTACGGGGAGTTTAATATTTTGGGTTGTAACTTACGGGTGTAACTTACCGTAAGTTACAAATATTAAAATCCCTCATTTTGAAACTTCCAATCACTAGTTTTGTGTAGTGAGAACTGATATTGATATGCATGCATGCGCCTTGCTAGAATGCCACTGTGTCAAATAGAGAAATACCCATGTTTTTTGTCATAATCATCTTCTCTATCGGAACACGAACATTCACCTCTCGCTCGCTCAAAGAACAGCGAGGACACAATGGATTGTGGCCTCACTTCACACAATCTTAACACGCACAAAATTGTGAAATGTTCGTTCATGTTCAAAATGCAATGAGAGGATGTCGGTTGACGTGCTCCTGGATGGAGTAACGTGATGGAACTCTATCATCTTCTTTATCAAACCCGAATGGGGAAGAGGAGAGAAGATAGAGTGCAAACATATCAACTCATAATTTTCATTAAAAATTAAAAGAGGTACCTATTAACAGGATAACACCTAAGCGCCCTCAGGAGGGCGCAATTTTTTGTCCGTTTTT
>JALLAR010000103.1:0-23429 GCA_036939335.1 Conticribra guillardii
ATCTGTTAAAGGCAATTGAATGAAACAAAGCAATCATGGGAGTCAAACAAGATGCCAATGAAGAAAGTCTCAAAGACTACTTTATCACTAAGATTGATGGGCAAATAACCAAGCAAGACATTTTGAAACTCAAACTGGAACTTTCCAAGGGCTTAGGAAGTATCCCAACCACAAAAGGAGGAGGGCAACACGGCCACATTGCATTGATCATTCCCAACACAGAGTACATTGTGTTTTTGTACAGCAATGAGCCTTACGACTTACTGACAAACCCAGAACCTTTTCCCATGACCATCGATGCGGACACAGTTGTGAGAGAAAGACAAATTGCAGAACACAAAGCTGATATCAGAGAGTTTGAACTATACCTTGGAGTTTCAAGCTGGGCAAGGAAAGCGATTACAGGAGCTATTGATGAAGAATGGCTATCCAAAATCAAAAGCCCTCATGTTGGATTCAATTACTTGAGTCCAGCGGAACATTTTGTTCATCTTGATGATGTTGGAGGAGAGGTGGATTACATGGATGTCACGGAGCTGCAAGCAGAGCTTACCATGTTATGGGATCAAGTCGAAGCTGCTACCACCCTATTCAAACGAGGAGACAAAATTGAACGTCAGTTAGTAAAAGCTGGCATTCTTCCAGTGCAACCGCAACTGAGACTAGCAACGGCATTGTGCTGGTTTTGGCAATCAGGCAAATTTGACAATGCAATCGGAGAATGGCATCTCAAGCCCACGGCAACAAAGACATTCACTGAATTTTGCATTTTTATCAAAAAAGAGTTTGCAAAGTGTCAGAAATGAGACAAACAAACAATGAAAGCAACCGGTCAAGGTATTGCAAACAATGTCATGGGACAAGATATCCCGACAGAAGCCAAAATCAATGCAATGGCGATGGCAGAGTTTGTTAATACGGTCACGACGAACACCAATGCACAAATGGAAAAGATGATGGAGATGTTCACAAAGTCTCTCGAGACAATGCCGAACAATAAGCAACCCGAAAAGAAAACCTTCACTCACCAACCGTGTCCTCATTGCAAGCTCTGTCATCCCAATCCAGACAGTTGCTGGGAACTCGACAAGGATGCAGCCAGTCACCCCAAGACTTGGAAACATGCTGCTGAATGCAAGAAGCAAAAGGAAAACCAAGCCTGGTGAATTATGTGTAAACTGTTGTTAAAGTTTGGTACAATGGTACAGTGGCACCATATTTGGGTACATGTAATAAATTTCCACCTGGTGGTGTGAGGAGGAGCAGTCCACTGAGCAGTGGGAGCCAGGAAAAGTTGAAATCAATAAAATAACAAAGAATTTCACTTACCTTGCTCTAGCTGGACTCACTCCTCCACCTCAGGATGCAATAGCAACCCCACCAATTGATGATTGTCAAGTTACCCACCAAGCAGATCAGGATCCCCCGAGGATTGATTGTAATGTCACCACCGAAAGCTCCCGCCTCTTAAACAAAGTAAGACATTGGGAACGTCAACTTGATTTATGGAAAGAACAAAAAGAAGAAGAGGCATTGTTAGATTCAGCCGCCACAAGTACATTTGTGCAATCAGAACAAGGTCTCCAAATTACCGGAAAATATCACAAAGTGGTTGTGGCCGCCGACAGAGGTTTCATGCCAGCAAGCTCAACGGGATGGCTTGGGCTCAGCAAATTAAGACCAGGGGCCCGAGAAGCCATCGTTGTGCCTGGATTAAAAACAAAGCTGTTGATGAGTGTCAGTCCATTAGCATTATCAAACAATGGAATACAACAATATTTCACCCATTCAAACAAGGCGCCACAGTTCATGATGCAAACAGTTTTAATCTCACCTTAAAATTGCCACCAGTGCTCCAAGGGTGCAGAAATGAAACCAGACTGTGGAATGTGCTACTGAGGAATGAAGCTTCCATCAGCACAAGCCTCAAGGTAGACAAAGCTGCTATGAATGTATACGATTTACCATCAACAAAAGAGGTGGCTAGAATGCTGCATGCAGCATTAGGATTCCCAACAAAAGAAACCATGCTTACCGCCGCCCGCAATGGGAACATCATCACATTCCCTGGTCTCTCTATCACAAATATAAATAAGCACTTTCCTGAGTCAGACAAAACACAGAAAGGACACACGAGACAAGCAAGACAAGGTGTGCGTTCCACTAAAGTGATTGATGAGGATGCAATGTTAGAGTTCAAGGCAGTGCCGGGTGTGAAGCACAAAGACGTGTGCTTACCTGTTTTGATGCCAAGAAGAAATCCATGTACACCAATCAAACTGGTCCCTTCAAGAACAGCAAAGGATCTTACCACCGCCTACCAGCAGATTTACCAGCACTGGAAGGCCACTGGTGTAGTTTGCCCCAATTGGCACGTCCTAGATAACAAAGCACCTGAAGAATTTAAGCAAGCAATTCTTGAGAACAATTGCAGGGTTGAGTTGGTGCCCGCAGACATGCACAGGCGGAACATAGCTGAAAAGGGAATTCAAACATTCAAGTTGCATTTCATTTCAGTACTAGCAGGAATCGCAGATGACTTCCCGATACAAGAATGGGATGAACTCTTACCTCAAACAATCTTGACACTGAATCTCATGCAACAGTCTCATGTTGCACCAAACGTCTCAGCAAACTCATATCATCACAGAAATTTTGATTATGGATGCCACTCGCACCCATGGGCTGCAAAGTCCAATTCCATATCAAGCCAAACCGGCACAGAACATGGGGAGAACATTCAATGGATGGTTGGTATCTGCAAACATCCCCCGAGCATTACAGGTGCCACGTTTTATTCATTAAAAAGACACAGGCCAAGCGCATCAAAGACACCATATTCTTCAAGCACAGGTACATCATGCAACCAGAGGTGACGCCAGCAGACATGATTGTAAAAAGCCTATCGTGATCTCCAGTCAGCTTTGCATGGCATCACAAATACAAGGGTGTTGCCCAGATTGATGCAATAAAACAAATTCAACAACAACTCAAACCAGGGCACAGGAGAGAAATTGAACATAAACTCCAGCGCCGACTCCCAAGGGTGGAGCAATCAAGCAGCAAGAGACTTACCAAAAATCCGCTGGCGCAAGCTCCAAGTGTGCATTTTTAAGAACCACATGGCAACACATTGCCACCCACTCAGATGATTGTCACATTGCCACAGAAGCAGCTTGTTGAATCACCACATCAGCTCGAAAAGCCAATCCCAATAATCAAAGTACCAAAGTATGCACTTAAACCCGACTCCATCACATCCCGCATAAAAGCAAGATGAGCCACTAATCAACTCTCCACCAAGGTTGCCACCATGGCCGATGAATTGGTCGCCAAGAGGTTGTTACGTCGCAAGCATGCACAAAACCCAGAGCAGGCATATCCAGTATTGAATCCAGGCACAGGTCAGCTACTCAAATACCATCAGTTGTTGCAGCATCCTGAATTCAAGGATGACTGGAATATTTCTGCGGCAAATGAATTCGGAAGGTTAGCGCAAGGTATCAAAGGAAAAGTAAAGTCAACAGATACAATCAAGTTCATATGCAAGAGGATATACCTGTTGACAGACTCAAGGATGTCACATACATCAAGTTTGTCTGCCAAGTCTGAACAGAAAGGAAGAACAAAATCGAACGAGAGCAACTTTTGGAGGGAACCTTATCCATTATCCTGGTGATGTTGGAACCCCCACCGCGGATCTCCTTCTGATCATTTTTTTTAAACAGTGTACTTCCTACCAATCGTGCAAGGTTTGCCACAGCGGATCTATCCAATTTCTATCTATGCACTCCGATGCCCAGACCCAAATTTGGAAGGGTGAAGCTCACTGACATCCCTGAAGAAATCATCATCAAATACAACCTACACAAGCTTGCAACAGCTGATGGGTGGGTATATTTTAGGACAGACAAAATGTATTATGGCTTACTGCAGGACGACTCATTAAGCCACAACTTACTTGAAAAATGACTGAACAAAGAAGGATATTTCAAGAGTTTGATTGTACCAGGATTATGGAAGCACAAAATGAGGAACATTCAATTCATCCTCATTGTAGATGATTTTGGCATTAACTACCTCAAAAGGGAAGACTTGGACCACCTCGTCCAAACCCTCAAGCAATATTATGATGTGTCTGTAGATCTTGAGGGCAAAGAATTTGTTAAAATTGAATTAGATTGGGATTGCGACAATGGAGAAGTACATTTATCAATGGAAACTTACCTTCAAAAAGCTCTCAAACAATTCGATAATATTGTCCCCAAAAAGAGACAAGATTCCCGTTATCTTTATCCGCATATTGAACCAAAATATGGAGCACAGTAGCAATTTGCTGAGTACGATACATCACCTGCGGTTGGAAAGGAGGAACAAACACACCTTCAGAAAATTAATGGACAGTTCTTATGGTATAACTATAACAGGGCTGTTGATCCTACAACACAGGTGCCGCTTAGTGCCTTAGCATCGCAACAATCCAAGCCTATGCAAACCACAATGAGCAACACACAACAATTTCTTGACTACATGGCAACACAAGAGCCAGCTGCTCTTACATATTGCAAGAGCGATATGATCCTAGCAGTCCATAGTGATGTGGGATATTTGAATGTCGACAGTGCATGCAGCAGGGTGGGGGGGCATCACTTCTTATCAGGAGATGTTCCCATTCCCCAAACAATGGGGGCACCATCCACAACGTTGCCAAAATTATTAAAGCGGTGATGTCATCAGCAGCAGAAGCAGAAACAGGGGGGTTATACATTAACGCTCGAAAGCATTCGAGGATAGAAATATATTGCAGGAGATCATGGGCCACAAGCAGCCCCCAACGCCCATTCAAACAGACAACTCCACAGCCAATGGCATTGTAAACAATTGTGTGCAACCTAAGCAAACTAAAGCCATGGATATGTGATTCCATTGGCTATGAGATAGTGCAGTCAAGCAAAAACAATTCAGGTTTTATTGGAGGCCAGGTCCAGCAAACAGGGGTGACTACTATTCGAAGCACCACCCGGTGCCCCATCACCATAATATGAGACCCAAAATTCTGACACCATACAAAGTGCTGATGGCTCTACACAAATGTCAAGGAACGAGTGGGGGCTGCACCACAAGCGCTACTGCAATGGTGCGCTAGACTACCTACATACATGTATGTACGTCTATGTATCAGTAGAGCGTGCGCGTGGATGTAGTCGGTTTTGAATTATGAAAACACTGCAAAAACATCACAATGATTTTCAAACTTTGAAAGTTGAGAGATCACTAGAAAATAGCTCATTAATTGGTTACAATCTGTTTATGTAATCATTTGGTTTTACCGCTGTCTAGCAATTACTTACCGTAGAAACACAGTACCTACAATTATTAGATTTTTCTACCAAATTTACGAGTTGTCTCCGCCCAGCCATAGGACGATTCATTGCAGTACACTTTTTGTATCAAATTGATGGCTAAACTCATTTTTTGATCCCACAGGGCCATGCAGAAAAAATAGTAGAGTGGCGTACTAGTAGAACCTTCAAGGGGATCAAACTATTAGTTTATTGTTGAGTAATGTGTACCCCAAGGTTGCATTTTAGGGATCATTGGTTATTAATTGAATTGGAGGTGTGAACAATTTGGGATGAAATCATTGAGCATGTGTTGAGCTTTTTGCTGCATTTTTTGCCATCT
Organism: Conticribra guillardii; assembly: GCA_036939335.1. Taxonomy (NCBI): domain Eukaryota; phylum Bacillariophyta; class Thalassiosirophyceae; order Thalassiosirales; family Thalassiosiraceae; genus Conticribra; species Conticribra guillardii. The sequence goes on from JALLAR010000103.1 coordinate 5,686, forward strand.
GGCCTGTGCACCTCTATTCTGAAATGATACCAAGCATAAAAAAAGAAAGCTCCAACATCTATCTGCCCGAATTTTTTTGACTTGTGACTCATGGCTAGTGGCTAGAAACTAAGGGGGTATTTAATTAAGGAGCGGCCGAAAATCCATAATTAAGGAGTGTTTTTTTGGTAGGGTATCCACCGGATACTCCTGTAGAAAATGTACTATCATCTACACAGATGAGATGCCGACCATAGGATTTGTTTCGGAAAAGCAGCAAAAAGTACAGTGACCTGTTATTAGTAGGAGCTCTCTAGACTATGATTATCAAATTCCTCGCCCTTTGTTTGGTCTAGTACAATAATCTAATAAATGCATTACTATCATATTATTTTCCTAGTAATTTAAGTTTTTGATGACGGTTTGGGTGTTGGAAATGATGTTGGACAATGGTCGGGGTGGGGATGCTTTCAATGGAAAATTGCCTCCTGTCGCCTTCAGGACAGCAATATTAGTATCATGTTGCATCTTAAGTTAACCATCGTGTCTGAGGCATGCTGTACACACTCAGATTTGTTGATTGTAGTACAATAATCTCTTTTTCCAGTAAAATCAGACACAACAAAAAAAAATCGGCTCGATCTCCAGGTATGTTCAAGATCTCAACAATCCTTCATTTATTTTCTTGTGCATGTCTTGAGCCATACAATGTCATCGCGACAAAATGCAAAGCATGCAATATTTGTTATTGTGTTATTCGAATATGTTGCCTTCCCCACTATCTCAAGAAGTGGAAAACAAGTGGTGGCATTATACTTCTCCGCACCAATTAATTGTTCATTTATTTGTTGTTGGCTATTGCATTATTCATCACCTGGTTGATTAATTTTAAAGATTTTTGTGTTTCCCACATCTTGATTATTTGATGTTATCAATATTCCAAACCACACCAAAAGATAATTGAAGGAGGAATTGACAATTGTTGTTGTTCGTAGGAGGAGAGGGATTGTTCATTCCACCATTTTTAGCAGGTTCGGAGGTCCAAGGAGTATCAAAGAGATGTGTGGAGGAGTGAGGAGTGATCATTATTTGAAGGGAGGGTAGAAAGACATGCTATGGATGTATGGGAACAAGAAGGGAGGATGCTGAAATCATCAGCAGTAGTGAAGAATTGGGAGGGGGCTCCGGAGGTTTTGTGCACCAATGGCCGACGATGGTGGGATCGGCCGATTATTTTTTGTTGCCGTGCGGACTTAGGGCAATGGACCATGCCACCGCTCCCAATGGCCAAAGACATATCCTTCATAAACAGAACATATTACTACTTGTTGATTGTCATGTTGGAAGGCCCAGGTGGGGTCATAGCAAGTGTGGAGGTTGCAGTTTGCCCACCATCCCATGGCTGGAGAACGTTCATTATGACAATGACACACGCCAACTCATGCTCCATAATCATCGCAAAAAAGCCACCGGTACTCTGTCTTCCTTGACAGACACTTCTTGAGCCCATGCACTACAAATCATGTGAATTATTTTGGGTCCTGATGTGTAGGGGGTTGTGCCATGGATGTCAACAAAGCTTAGCGGTGGCCAATCGGTTTTGATAGTAGACGAAACAAAAAAGTGAGTTTTTTGAGGTTTATCTTTGATCGAGTGTAACTTTTTCAAAGCATATCTTACCCTACAGAGACTTTGACACCATATCAATGCAGAATTTGATGCACTTTTGATTGGTCATGTCAAAATAAACCAGAAAATGAGTGGCGCACAACATTGGGTACAGAATCTCAAAATTTCAATCACCAAGATTTGTGTACTGATCCTACATACAAGCTACGAAGGAATGATCGAAAAAAACTTTTGACAGGTGAGTTTTTAGACAAAAAAAACACAAGCCTTCTGGGGGAAATGCATTCACTCCTTGAGATATCAATATATACTAGATGCAAAATGCGCAACTAGAATGTGCCAAATTGTGTCTTAATTAAGGGCTTAGTTTCTAGCCACTAGAGTCACCTGCTACCTGGACCCCCTACCATTGATACATACACTATTCTGATTGCATGATATTGTATGGTTCTTCCCAAATCTGCTGCATATTATATACTGATGATGCAACATGATTTTTTACCCATGCAATTTTGCTAATTTATCAACATCCCGCAAAAAATATCTCTACTTTTCCATTTCTCGTGTTGTCCAAACATGTGATATGTCAGCTTTTGATTTTTCTTGTCAATTGTTGATAGGTGCTAGCTGTAAATTGTACTATTTCTATTTATTGCTGCTGTATTTTACTGGTGATGCATTGTCCAGTGTACTTTTCTGCAGTTTAGGGGATCACACAATAAGAAAAAAGGTCAAACAATCAAATAATCAAAAACGGATTGCTTACTCTGCAACACTCAACAAACGAATTGAATAAGAACATGCAATGGGGAGGACACTGAACCAAGAAGGAGAAAGGATGCGGCATAAAAGGCATGGATATATCTACCATGGAAGTTAAGTTTTTTTAATGAATATATGTTCAATTCATTGATGAAGTATTTCAACTGATTTTGAAAATGAATGACTGCTGCTGAAATAGATATAATATATAACTATAGAATGCCATGTGCCATGATATGTATTGATATTATTTGAACCCATGGCAAATAATGAATAACAGCATATTGCTTAGTCGTAAAAGTCCCTGGGATTTTTGAAAAGTCCACAAAGTCCTGTCTCGGTCCCCATTTTTTGGGGATGTCAAACTTTTGGGGACAGGGACTTTTCTTTCATTTTTTATATCAACGCCATTAGGATACCTCATCCATATGTTGGATGAGGTATCAAACAAGGTGTTCCATATGCTGGTCGATGTATATTTAAATGTCTTTCAGAGTGACGCCCAATCCATTCAGCGCAAAATTTAACATAGGAACAAATACCATGTCGCAATGAATACCAGCCCATCACAGTAAACACTACACACACTAGCAATGCCCCCAGTAGATCATCAAGGATCATCAACAGATCATCAAGGGGTATGAGAAGTTTCTTTCAAAGATCAGAACTTACGAAAGTTACGCTTAACCTGAACCTTCAGTTTTTTTATAAGCTTATTACACATCCATATGGTGTCTCACATTTTTTTAAGGATATAAGTGTGCCAGAATCGTAACACTTATAATTTTTAAAGGGAATTATCCTAATGGTGTTTAAAAGTACAAAATTTGTATTTTTTTGTTTTTAAAGATTATTTCTTGTACAGTTACTCTAGGTTGGGGTACCATAGTTTATGATAAAATAACTGACTCAAAAAGGATTCATCTTCTTGGATTTACTATTTTAGAAATCCGTCCCGGGGACAAACAGATTTGTTCCTGACCCACCCCCTGGGTTTGGAGCTTTTGACTAAGGCGAATTGCAAAGATTCAATAAATTGCTCTCATGATATTGGGATTTTTTCTACATTTAATGGATGAATTTTTATATGAGAAATATAATGGGTGTAGTGGAAAGTGCTTGTGCACAGAAATCTCTAATTTGCAATAGATTGCAATTACCATGTTGCGGTTGATCATCATTGTGCTAGCTCACATCATAACAAGCAATGTTACTATAATCCGTTGTTGATTTGATACATATTACTATATTATTATAATTTATTATTGGTAATTATTGTTTATACACTCTTATTTTTGTCGCTTTTTCTTTGTTGTCTTGCCAGGGGACATTGTCATTGTGGAAGCGGTGGGAGCAGGCGTGGCAGCTATGCCTCCAGCTCCAGCATTAAGAGGGAGTGACTTTCCAGGTGGACGAACCGCTTTTCCTACCGATTTTCCAGAGGTGGTGGTGGTGGTGGTGGAAACAGAAGGCACTGGGTATGGAGAAGCCATGGTAGATGTATCTGTGCGCGGTGGAATCATTGTTTTTGCAGATGGTATATCTGATGTAACTGTTTGAACAGGATGAATTGATGGCACAGCCGGGAGAATAGTTCCAGGTAGCATTGACGATGGGACAGTAGATGCAGGTTGCGACACTGTCGCTATATTCCCTGGAGGTACACCTGGCACACCTCCAGGTGCCACTGGAACCAATCCCTTGGGCGCAGCTGCGGAACTTGCTGTCTTTGCATCCCCTCCGGTACTTTTAGTGACAGATTTAGAACTACGAGATTTCTTCCTTGCAGTTGTACTCGGCGCTTTCTTCCCCACAGATTTGCCCCCCGAAGTAGCGGTGGCTGCTGGACTTTGGCCAGATGCAGAAGCCGAAGCTACGGAATCCTCCCGCGGTCGCTTGGTTGTTTTGGAACTCTTTGATGAGGTATTGCCGCCTCCACTTGACTTTTTACCTCCAGCAGCAGCAGCAGTAGCAACATCTGTTGGCCCTCCTCCAGGAGCAGAAAGCTTGGCTGTCCCACCAGCGGCAACCTTTCCAGCATTTCCCGACTCTGAGCCACCTTTGATTCTTGCATTTTTCCTCTTCTCCCCTCCTTTCTTCTCTGAACTTATCAAATTAGCCGTAGGAGTTGATTCGCCCATGAGCTGGATCAACTTCGTTTTCTTGGATATTACTTCTGCCTCTTTCTTGAGAACAATCTTTTGTAAAATCAATAATGTTAGTGCATCCTTCCTAACACCATCGTATAAATCTAAAGATCGCTTTGTGGCAATAGGCTCTGATGGCACACCCAGCTCATTCAATATAGCATCCATTTGTTTCAAGGTATGCTTGTTCAATCCCGAATGTCCCCCAATTGCAGGAGGGAATAATCTTCCCGATTGAAGATAGGGTGTTCCAGGGGTCGGTTGAGGTGCAGTGGCATTGAAGGAAGCATCGAGATAGTCTTCAGTGTTGGTGTAATAGTGTGGATCGATGGATGCAATGGGATGGGGATTGGATGGATGAGGATTGGCAATAGCAGTTTGTGGGTCTGTGGAAGATTGACCTGTAGAAAATGAAGTGCCATGTTGTTTCGTATTACCGCTGCCTTGTCCAACGTTAGCAACTGCTTCCCCACAAGGAATACCCATAATTCCACCAGCCCCTCCTCCCACCGCCAAAGCAGTAGCAGCAGCAGCAGCAGCATTAGCCGAACCAGCCGGAACCAAGTGCTTATTCATCTTTTTCAATTTCCTCAATTGCATTTCCACCGCTCTCAATTCGGCACGCAACTCTTCCTCCTCTCGCTCCTCCTCCTTGGTTCGATTCCACACAGTATCTAATTGACATCGCCTTGCTCGTTCTGTGGCAAGATCAAACATGTTTTTGGCGCCGCGGTGGGCAATGCCCGCACCGGGAATGGAGAGGGGGGGTGCCAGGGATGGGTGGATGGATGTTAGTTGGTGAGTGGCTTTGAGACCTTCGATTTCGGTGGGATGGAGTGGTGGTTCGGTGTTTGATGTTGTTGTTGTTGTTTGTGGTGCTGATAGTTGTTGCGATTGTGTTTGAGAAGTACTAGCGGTTTGTGCCGATGATGCAGCAGCAGCAGCAGCGGTATTTCCACCAGAAGAAGAAAATGCATCGAGTCTCATCGTTCCACCACCACCAGCAGCAACACCCACTGCCGTGCTTCCCGCAGACGCTCCTGCTCCTACTGCTGATGATGCAACACCCACCCCCGAAAGTTTCGCCACCTCCGCAGCCATCACCGCCTCCATCCTCTTTTGCGCCAACACGCTCCCCACCTGATAATAGCGATGCTGTAAATCTTCCACCTTGCGCAGACTGCTTGTGGTCTTGATCGGAATCGCACGACCACCACCAATCATACTACTACTACCACCACAACCGCTGAAACGAGCATGCCATCGATCAATAATGACGGGCCAACGTAAATCGTAGGCATGGCATAGTTCCATGAGTGCATCTGTTTCTTCTCGTGTCCATGGTAGAATTTTGTTGCTTCGTGCGCCATTTTGTAATAGTTTATTGTATTCTTCGGCAATGAGGTTGGGCGGTGCTGTATCTGTAGCTGTTGATGATGTTGTTGTTGTTGCTGCTGCTGGACTCTTGTCATTCTTCTTCTCCCCCTTGTCCTCGCCATGAGAATAATCACCATCACCATCATCATCATCATTATTCATCACACAGCGTTGTTGTTCCTCCAGCAGCACCGCCTCCTTCATCTCCAAATACAATGCATACTCCTCGTCCGTATACGTCAACGGATCCAAATGCACATCGAACCTGGCATAGGGATAATCGGCATATTCTATATTGGACCGCACCCAGTGCGAAAAGGTGGCATTGTCGTGACGACGGGCGGAGGAGGTGAAGGAGGACCAGGACCATTGGCGGGGTGGTTTGGAGGTTAGGATGAGGCGGTTTCCGATTTTGAGTGTTGGTGGGATATTATTTGTAGTATTCGTATTATTGGTTGTATTGTTTGTGGTGCTATTGGTGCTGTTGGTTGTGGTATTGTTTGCTCTTATTTCGGTAGTAGCAGTATTGTTGTTCTTGTTGTCGCTGTTGTTCAAAATACTGTTGCTAATATTGCCACTGCTTTCAATTCGATTTTCGTCCACTGCTGTCATTTTCTGTTGCATTATTGCAGCAGTGCCCCGGGAGAATCCAATGGATGGCACGATGGGAGGCAACGATTCCAGGAGGAGGGATGCATCATTTTTGGAGGGGGCGGTTTTATTCATAATGATGAGAGTTGTTCTACTAGGTTAGTAAGTAACCGCTTCTAATAATATTACTCTCTATGGACGGAGGTAAATGATAATAATGATATTATGTTGGAGCAAGAGTTGAAGAGAAAGGTGATTACGAGACGACCGACGGCGACGCCATTGTCCATGAGAAAGAAATGAAATAATAATATCGTTGAACGCCGCACCCAAAATAAAACAGTATTTTATTCTCCTAAGCAAAGGAAGTATTTTATGCGATTTGACGGCCAGACGAAAGATCTTCTTTTCAAATTTTCAAACCCGCTTCGACCATGCATCATGCATCATGCATCGACATCGGTCATTCACGAGTTCTTCACATCTCTTGTATCTAGTACAACATCTCAACCATCAACACAATCTTTTTAAATTCTTCCAGCTGTCACTTTCATCATTTCGTCGTCATTCGACGACATCATTGACATGGCGTTCGGTGTTCGGCGAGCATCTGATTTTATTATTATTTCCGCTGAATTCTGAAAGGTTCTATTCTCATAATATTATTAGTACAACGTCGTACGATATCAATCACCGCGCTGTCAACAGATCTTTTCCTCGATCGGTGCCATAAAACAATACGAGCATTAGAAAAGAAGAACCGTAGTAGTAGTTCTATCCAATCTCAGGCCGAGTTGATTACAGCAGTGAATTCCAGCTATTCCATCTCGTCGTTTGCAAAATCAAATAATAGTATCAAGACACTCTCTCGTCCCCCTTTTTCCACCATGAAGAGAAAAACAACCAACAACAACATGGTCAACAGCGCCACGAATGCAGTCACAACATCCACTGCAGCAACTCTCCTTCTTGTATCAATGGCGATGGTGTCGTTTTCGCTGCAATCATCCAACACTCCGAGCAGCCTCTTTGTTCATGGATTTGCACCCTCTTCGTCGTTGTCGTCGTCGTCCAGAGTACTGCCCCATTCCTTCAAGAAGCACAATAGCAACATCAACAACCACAACAATAATTTGTTCGTTCTCTCGCCCTTGAAAAGTTCCACAGACGACAACAATGACAAAAACAAAAATGAATCCCAGAGTCTCAAAGACAAAGCAGCCCAATATCGCAAGGAGGCAGAAAAATTGCAATTATCGCTTGGATTAAAAAAGATTGAAGCCCTGGAAAAGGATATTCGAAACTTTAAGGAGCTTAATTCGGTCGATGCGGATTCATCGACACCAAAAATAATTGACGATGAAAAGAAAAAGAAGGCGAATGCCAAAAAAGTGGAAGAATTCAAAAAACGAGTGGAGGATTTGGTACGTGGAAGTGTGGCGAGTAAGGATGAGGCAGATGGAATATTGGCCGGTTTGGCGTCGTTTTCCTCGTCGTTGGGTATTTCCTCATTGACGACGACGACGCCAAGTGCAGGATTGGACGAAGATGTTGGACGATTGAATGAGCAGTTGGCTGGGTTGCAATCCTCCTCTTCCGCGTTGCCACCACTCTCAGAGGAAGAAATGAAATCGGCAGTGGCGTTTTTGACTACGCTTTCCACTCCGGTAAAGGATACACTTGCCAAAGCCGCCGGATACAAAGATGGATACTCTTCCGTCTCAAATGTCCAAGAGCTGGTACAAAAGCTCTACGAAACAGACGGCACCACCTCCATGGCGACATTGCGACGCCTCTACTTTGAATCCTTTACGAAACATCTCCCCCCCGGCACCGACGTCATTCTCGCTGACGAGACAGGAGAAGAATATGCGCTCCTTTCCCTCAACGAACTCATTGAAAACATGAAGGAGAACAAAACAATGGCCATGGAGCTTTTCCCGCGTAATTTCCAAGATGCCGAGGAGGATGCCCTTCCCACGGAAGAGGATGCCCAAACCGTCTTTCAGCTGCTGGATCAAACTACCTTCATGGCGACGGAAAAACCACTCCGTGTGAATGGAGGGTATCTCATTCGAGGGCTCAACAAACGGAAATCGGCGAGTGAAATGCTCGATGCCATTGATGCCAAACTCGCCAAGGCATCTCCTCAGTGGACGGAGAAGTATCAATTGAATTTCGTGGAAATTACCACGGATACGCCTACGGAATTGTCGGAGTTGGCATTGCTATTGACGCCGAATGTGTTTGCGCCCACGGCTCCGGTGGCGTTGAGCGTTTTTTCCACTTCGGTGGCTTTTTTCTTATCGTTTTTGTATTGTATAAATACGTTTGCGGGGAATGATGCAGTGATGGAACGGTTGAAGGAGGCGAGCGAACTAGCGGGGAATGGAGGATTGTATGATATTTCGTGGTTTAATGAGTTGCTGGTGCCATTGTTGGTGACGTTGGGGGCTGCGCAGGGGGTTCATGAATTGTCGCATTTGTTGGTAGCAGGGTGGAATAAGGTGAGTCAATGGCTATGATATTCTTTTATGGTGTGGAATTTTTTTTTGTGTTTGTCATTTTCTCACAGATGTTTCTTGTGTTCATATGATACCATAGATTAAATTGACATCGCCGACTATCTTGCCATCTCAAGCACTGCCATATCTTAGCTTCCAGAACAGAATCAAAACATCGCCTAAAGACTACAACGCTCTCTTCGACCTCGCCTTTGTTGGTCCCATTGCTGGACTTACCTTCTCGTTTGTTGCACTCCTCTATGGACTTCAACTCACTACAACACTTGATCAATCTACAGCACAACTCCTCCCCAGTCTCTCGGTTGATTTCCTTACTCGCAGTGCACTCGGGAGTACTTTGGTTGACTTGGTATTGGGCGGAGGCGATGGCATTCTTTTGCAACAAGAAGGAGCAACTCTAATTCCTCTTCACCCTATCGCTCTTGCCGGATTCCTCGGACTGATCATTCACGCTCTCGACCTTATTCCTGTGGGTAGCACTGATGGAGGACGCATGTCTCAAGCGGTGTTTGGACGGGTCTGGCACTTGACTTTTTCGAGTTTGGTGTTTTTTGCACTCTTCGTTGCTTCCTTCGTAAGTGACACTGAGAACATCCTCTTGGGATATTTATTTATTTACAGCTTTACACAGAGGGACATGGAAATTCCGTGTAGAAATGAAATTGATAAGGTGGAATTGCCGCGTGCAATTGCGGCACTGGTGTCTTGGTTTATTGCAGCGTTAATCCTTGTACCACTTCGATGATTTTTTGAATGATTGCAGGATTAAATTGGGCTAAGACGTAAACCACAAAAAACATCTAAGTGGCATAGATTATCAAACATTTTAATACGTCTTATATATATCATCGTCTAGGGAAGCTTTTTATGATGGTTATCATGTTTCGTCATTTTTTGCTTTGAATTTCTCAGATCTTCTGGTGACAACATCTTTTATGCCTTCTAGTGCAATCAACATTAAATCATCAAATCTGTTGAACAGTCTGTAGAAGGAATATGTGCAGTCAGCAAACGCGTCCAAGTCTCCGCTCGAAACACAACGTATAATGTCAGCCAAAAAGCTGTGCTCCCGAGACTCTTCAAAGCGGCAATCAGCACTGTATATTTTATGGAACAGTTGCTGCACTTCTTTCAAATCAGATTCGTCGGATGTGCACAAGGATGCGCGAAGAAGCATAAGCCCTGCACGCAGAAAAGTCTCAGGTGCATTCAACTTTTTGACATTTTGATTGAGTTGGCTCAATGCAAGGCTTTCGTACGCATCTGCAGACTCTCTGAAATTTCCAATTTTACCCAAAAGATATGCGGCATGGTCGAGTGTTCGGTCTGCGCTGTCTTCCGTGTTTGCTGCGTTATAGAGTTTTGTAGCACGTTTATACTCATGGATGGCTGCTTCAAAATCTTCTTTCTTTCTATAATTGTTTGCCATTCTTTCTTGGAGCATCGCTCCTTCGTTGTACTGCGATGAATCGCAGTGGTAAGTAACTGCTTGGCGGTAATAGTCGTTCGAAAAGTCGGTGTCTACCTTTTCCATGACAACCCCTGCCTCTGTGTAATAATTGGCGGCGTTTTGGGGGTCTTGTAACGCATCAACATACAAAGATGCAGCATGCGCATAGGCCTTGGCACAATCATGCCAATAATGCTCACCTCCAATCCGAAAAGCTTCCGCTGCAAGAATCGTATATTTTATTTCGTGCTCGGTATTGTGCTTCCATGGAACACTTGAAAGAAACTCATGCTGGCTATATCTTGCTGTTCGCGAAATAGTCCTGGTTCCAACTTCATCGGCCTGCTGGAGATATTTCTTAGCTTTTTCGACCCATTCTTCTTGGTTTGATGTCACTGCTTTCAGATCGGTTCTAGTCATACTATTTCGTGAAATGTTCCGCTTCTCCAGTAGTCTGATTTAAAATTTTAAACTATTGCCTATCATCATTTCTCGTGCTACTTATCATAAGTATTTAGTAGACTTGAGAGTCAGATTCATTTCATTACGAAGGCATGAAAAAAAATCGCGGTAAACAAGGCCACCGTGCCGACGGTGGCGTCAATTATGAACGCACCACGCATTCATTGCCAAAGTTACCAATGAGACTATCGCATGTTGAAATTAAAAAGTTATATGATCCTCTGCGACGAAAACATCGTGATGACAAAGTGGTTGGTCTGACAGAGGGAATCAGACGAGCGATGGAACCGTCGACTGAATCCTTAGACGGAAGTCTCAAACACAGAATCCGACAACATACTAAGAGTCCCCACCGTGATTATCTAACACGAACTCAACGCAAGGGATCATTAGATGACGACGAACAATATGCTCGATCGAAATCCGAAAAAAGACCGATTGTTCTCTGTGTAGTTGGGTACTTTACAGCATTAAAAATCTTTTTCTATTACCTCATTTCATTGAACAGTCTTCTTACATGTGGGCTTACAGTGGGTTTGACAGTTTACTGGTACAATAGATTTATCTCGGTAAGCTCGACATTTTTTCTTTCTCGGTAATATTAATATGACTTCATTATCTTATTGCGCATGATTTTGTTTTGTTTTTAATCATTGAATGTAGGATTTGAACAACCAAACTGCAACTGGAATGGATTGGGTTTTGCTTGGTTTTGCTGTAATTACACCCCTTAGTCTTTCTGTCGGGATTGCTTTTCGAAGGAGAGAACGAGCTCTAGTAGAAATAGCAAAGTTTCGATCGTTTTCGTTTCAGCTCTTTTTGTGAGTATCAATATTGTTCACTTTCATTTGGATTGATTGTCTTTTCTTCTAAAAGTTGTATTTCTAACCATTGAAAACGATAGATCACACTGCCTATGGGATTGGGGAGAGTCGCCAGAAGGAAAAGCTGGAACTAACGTTGATTGGGTGCAACATGCAGACGACGTCTTGTCAGAGCTTGTGGCCATCGGTAACGAGTTATATCGCTTTCTTACCCTACCTACGACATCAAGATCAAGGTAGTATGCGAGGCCTGAATTGTGCATCGAATCATTTGCTCCTGTCTGTTTACTCGTAAACTAAGTATAATCTTGTTGGACAATGCTATTTCAGACACCGAGCTACAAAGAGCGGAAGGCACGAGGCAGCTAGAACGTCAGAGGTAAGTTATAGTTGGTTCTTCTGTCCATATTATTTTGTTCACGTGTTCAAACTCATGCTGAATCTAATGTGTTGTGCACTGTAGGTTGCTTACAGACTCTACAATTCATTATATACAACGAGGATGATCAATATTGCTAATCTTGGTGAAAATATTAAGAATGCAGGTTTGTCTAGTGGAGAAGTGTCAAGGATTCGACAGTACGAACGATACTTGGGCGAAGCTATTGAAAATTTGCGTATGGTAAAATCATATCGCACTCCTCAGACTCTTCGGTCGTTTGCAAGGCTGTTTACAACTTTGTTGCCACCCTTTTTCGCGCCAACCTATGCACAGCTAGCAAAAAATGTGGACTCGTTGGCTGTTGGCATCACTTTCGCTGTTGTGACTGGTCTGTGCTTGAACGCCTTGCTTGAGGGCGTTGAAATTCTGGAGGATCCTTTTGTCGCGTTCGTGACACTGGACGGAATTGACGTGCGAGAAGAGCTCAAAGTTTTGCACTGTCAGCAACTGTTAAATGCTCGCAGTTATATTTTTCCTCAGGCAATGCCTTATGAAGATCCTCGTCAAGCCGCCTTTCTATTTTCCAGCGACCTTGCTGATGTTGAATTGGGCGCGCTGGAAGAAATTACGATACAGAACACAGCGTTAAATGCTGCTGCGCCTGGAACGCCTCCATTGATAAAGAAAGATGCCGACGAAAGCAACAGCAGTGGCATTGTGCATCTGGATGAGCCAAAACAAAAAGACGAAAAAAACTAAGCAATATCATCAATTGCCTGGTGCAAATACAAACGCAGCTTTGGCTTCATCGAAATCGATGCTGCTCTGTACGTAACTGATGTAAGCGCTGGAAAAAAATAGTCGTGCCCATTCTGATGTATTGCCAAAAGATTTTCGGCTTTCTGAAGTTGGGAGTTATGATAGTACAAGAAAACATAAGCCCATGACAGCCAATGAGCAGCTTTTCTGCTGAAAATCAAGCGGTCATCTGATTTGCCCGTGACAAATGATTCTTCTACTTCGAGCAAGTGTAGTACCACTGAAGGGAGAATGGCTCTACAAATGACAGACGAAAACTTTCATTGAGCTGGAATGTCATCCAAGGCGCATAATGTCAGTTCGTTTTATCTAACACAAGACCCCAGTAATGCAAAGTTATAAAATGTAATTATTGTGATCTCGTTCATTCGATGAAACAATTAAACTAAAATGAAACAGATTTTCTTAAATACCCCATCACAGGACTCCCGAACATGCTCTTCAAAAATCTCCCACCACCGCAGCCTTTCGTTCACGCTCCTCCCTCTGCGACCTCCTCACATCATTCATCAAGGGAACCAAAAATTGCTTCTGAAAACGCTCAAACGGCTCCTTCAAACTAGTCTTTTGCCAATCAAATTCGCATTCTGCACTATTCTCGTCTGCTTCATAGGCATCCAACTCCTTCATCAATTGACCCAATGTCGGAACCTGAAATGGGTCAAAACTATCAAATTTGGCCACTTCCATGGGAACACACACCCTTCCCGTCTTGGGATGGACACAGAATGGACTTTTCAGCAAGTGATTCTGCATTTTGGACACATTAATATCCAATCGTGGATATGTGTAGCGAAAGACGGTTTCAATGGCCCAATGCTCAATGCGGGTGCGTTCCGTGGTTGATAGATTCTTCGGCGCCTTGGCATTACTGTTATTGCCATCATTGTTTCCCTTTTTTCCAATAAATGCGAATAGTGCCGACTTTAATTCAGTCCATTTTTCCTGAGGGGTAGAGTTGTTGCCTTTCGAACCCCATTTTTGTTCCAATTTGGAAGAGACGGCGTCGGCGGATTTGGGTAGCGTGAGGAGGAGTTTGGTCCAGGAGGCGCGTGTGGCGAGGAGGCCGTGGCCTTCTTCGGGAAGGACGGATTCGATAAAGTGAGGTTCGAGAAGTTGGTGGGCGCGGGTGAGCATGGGATGGAGAGGTTGGGGGAGATGAAAGTTTTTGTTCTTGTCCGTTCCCAAATTAACCTGCAGAAACATGAATAATGGCATGGATAGTTTTGAACTTAGCAAAAGGGCGAAGGATGCAATATGGACTTTCGTGACAAAGATGTGACAAGATTGTCAAGCAAAAAAAGACAAGCAAACAACCAATATCCAACGAACCTCAAAATAAGTAGCCACCGCACTCCTCGCCTCATTCGTCAACATCCTCGCACTCTCATCACAAACCCAACAATGCACACCTCTCCTCCCCGAATAAAACCACGCCACATGCTCAAACCCAAAATCACCCCTCAACCCCTCCTCCATCACCTCCATCGCCATCCCCATAAACGTCCAACACTTGTGACAAATCTTGGCTCCATCACATCCACAATTACGCACTCCATCATAATCGGTCAAATCGATATCGAATACCAATTCTCGTTGCTGGGTTTGAAGTTTTCCTGCAGGAAGGGACTTGTTATCTTTGGGAGGATGGTTAAAGATGGCGCCAATGTCGATTTTGGTGGGTCGGCGTTTTATGATGGCGGAGGTGAGATCGGCTTGGGAGAGGAAGGACTGGTAGCGGATGTAGACTTCGTTTCCGGGGGTGGGTTCGATGGTCATGCTGAATTCGCGGCGGGAAAAGAGGCTTGATGACGAGGACGACGAGACGGATGGTTGTGGTGGGCCTTGCTTCTTGGTGCCGGGGATGATGGAGGATGGATCGTACGCGAGCCATGAGTGGAGGAGTTGATAGGGAAACAGGCGCGAGTAGTACATGCCGAGGTGTTCGGGGCTGTAGAGGACGGAGGAGTCGGCGGGGGAACTTTTGGTCGATGGTTGTGGGGCCGTTGGTGCGGAGGCGGTGGCGGAGACATGCTTGTCCTTTGTTGCGGGCGAGGCATCGTTGGTGTCGTCGTCGAACTCAAATTCTTCGTTGTCTACTTGTGGAGTGCCCATGGTGATCGGGTGTGATTTAAATTGTATTTGGTGAATCAGTCAGTTGTTCGTTGGTGAAGTTGTGAAGAGCTGGTCGTGAAGAGTAGTGGAGCGAACAAGAGCATTGAATGATTGATCCATTGAGCGAGCATTGCTTTTGCTGGCTTTTGTCTCTTCTTTGTGCAAATGAATTGTTCCTTTTTTGCGTGTGTTTTTTGCTTGATATCCTGTGACAAACCAAGCATTACTGATTCCAACGCAACACCTACCTGGGGGCGCGCCAAAACGAGCGCCCAATAAAAATGTGTCCTTCCTTCGTTTCAACCAAAAATGATGTTAGAATGATGGATGGTAGAATAACAAAAAGAATAAAACGCAAGCATCAAAACACTGTATTAGTATCTACGATACCATAGGTCGTTGAATAAACCGCACTGTTTTGCATGATGGTTATGCTTATAAAACACGATCCAAAGGCAATATAGTATATTGCCTTGGCTTAATGCATTCTCCTTGGTTAGACGATTCCGATGATGTGCTGACATCATCATAATTCGTAAAAATGGCTTCTCAACGAGCATAATCATCATGCAAAACAGTGCGGTTTATTCAACAAACTATACCATAGTAGAATAGGTAGTTATCAACCAATGTTGATATTATGTCCTGGTTCCAAAAATAAATCCATATTTTTTTATAGGTTGTAGATATGAGATATCATATTGTTTACCTTATTTTACCTTTTTTGATTGAATACCGCATTTTTTTGATGTCCCGGAAGGACATACCTCACTTTTCGATACTGATTCATGTGTATGTAAAGGGTAATGCCATATCTTTTGATGTGGTATTAAGTAAACATATGTCGATCATGAGGTTAGTATTGGAAGAGATGAATTCTACCGCTGACACGTTGCTGTTCCCGCCAAAACAGTTCCCATAAAAAAGCAAAGGTAGATTTCTCATCCACGATACCAAAAATGAACATTCCACCGCAATATCTTGTTCACCTCCAAAAATTCATGGCATCCGTTGATGATGAGCCATACGATGCCACTGCCGCTCACGAATACACCCGTGATCGGCTTCTTCAAATCACAACAAATGATGTTGTACGCTATTTCAAGTTCCAGTTTGAGTTTTGAAATGTCTTGCTTGGTTGGTTGCCCATCAATCTTAGTGATAAAGTAGTCTTTGAGTCTTTCTTCAGCATCTTGTTTGACTCCCATGATTGCTTTGTTTCATTCAATTGCCTTTAACAGATTTGTTACAATTGCTAGACAGCGGTAAATTCAAATGATAACATAAATAGATTGTAATTTGTAACTAATTAATGAGCTATTTTCTAGTGATCTCTTAACTTTGAAAGTTTGAAAATCATTGTGATGTTTTTGCAATGTTTACATCCGGGCACACACTCTACTGATACATAGACGTATGTACGTATATGTAGGTAGTCTAGCAGTGGTAATGCCATTGTGTTCTGGCCTTCTACGTTTTTTTTTGGATGAAAAAAATAATGATTTAGTTGCACCACATTTGCCCAACAGCGGTCCATTCTTGCTTCATTTAAGCTGTAAAACAAGAAACAATGCAAACTTTACAGTAAAATTCAATCTAAAAATAGAGAAAATTTGCTACACTACAGAAGCTTTTTTTGCTGTAAAGTTTGCTTGATCATTTGCTGAGATATTGGCTACCTGATTTGGGGTCTGAAAGCGATTTGTTAAAATAGCATTTGCTGCAAGATATCAACAAAAAAATAGTTGGTCGGTACAGGTAAAATACTTTTACGATGTATCTTAAAGTACTATGGCTATGTATGTCTACTGCGACCTTTTCCTGGCTCCACCCGGCCATAGCTTTGTCACAGGTCACAGTGGATTGTTATATTTTTGCCATTTCTGCTCGCCACCATTGTTTGCTCTTCTCCCTTATCCCATGCCCAACCCATCCATCTACAACTAAGAATGCACCTCCGGTTGGTTATTGTCTGCTCAAGCCAACAATTGCTTCATCATGGCTTGATAGAGTGGCATTGCGCTGAAGTGTAAGAAGAAAGCATGTTTTTCCAAATTTTTGGATAAAAAGTCATGCAACCCGTCCATCTCCAAGAATAGGGTTCCCGCTCCCAAAATCACTTTTTACGTTCTTGATCTCTAATGGTGTTTAAAATGGTCTTCAAGAAGACAACCAGAAAAAGTTGATCTAACTATCCTCAAGGAAAATAATACTTCATTTAAATTTGTTGATGTTGATGGGATGTACCCAGAAAAACGATGCACACAAGAAATGTTGTCTGAATTGAGTGGTACTATTAGTAGTATCATAGAAAAAGTACCCTGAGTTTTTCCATCAGTTTGCATTAATGTCCACATGTACATTGTAGAGGTTACGGAGGTTACGGATGACTGAAACCTTAGTTAAAAATGTCTTGGACGTGTCCCGGACATGTCCTATTCCCTGGATTTGGGCATGGACAGGAATTTTTTGGGGACACAGTCGACGACTGGCCTGTTGATGTTGAGTCCCATGTCCTGGTCGTGTCCTTGTTTCTGCGTCATGAGTGGCACCTGAACACAGACCATTTTTTTATGTAGCAAAATTTGTGTGACAAAATAAAATCTTTTTCTTTTAAAGTTTTTTTATTGAAACCTGCTTCAGTACTTGTGCATATAATCATGGTTTGTGTGTCAACTGGAG
>JALLAR010000104.1:0-22963 GCA_036939335.1 Conticribra guillardii
CGTATTCATTAAAAACACTATCACACACACTTTTAAAGGAATTTCGGTTTGTTGCTGGCATCTGGCATTGATAGAAATGCCAAGACACAAAACATGCTGCCGACAAAAAATACTAGCTCTGTTTCAAAAAAGATACTTTTTCATAGCGTTTTACAATATTTTGTGTCGAGGTCACAAGTCACAAGTCAAACTCTCACAAGCTGTCACGAGTCACACAAAGCCCGGCAGATACATAGAGGTCACAAAAGGTTAGCAAAAGGTGAGAAACAATGGGAAGAGAGGCAACAGTAAAAATGCCGACGCCGCCAACACAAAGCTGTTCACCAAACTAAACTGAAATCTAGGTAATCAGAATGAACCATGAAACCCGAATCATTCACCATGTATGTCTCTCATTAAAATGGATTGTCGTTGCCATTGTGTCTCTCTGCATATAGGTATATTGTAGAGTTGGAATCGAACGTCTCAATTTTTATTGTTGCTTCGCGGTTGTTTCGTCACATGATCGTCTCATTCATTAATTTATTTCTGAACAACTTCATTGGGTTCCAACATACATTTGGTGATTGCAATGGGTTATTTTTAGGGCTGGGAACTTAGACCTTACAGCTGAAGGCATTTTGATTTCCTTGTTCGATTCTTCTTTTACTTTCTATACCTAACTTCGTTTCGTTTTTCACTTTCATCCCCCCACGTCTATATCGCGGTGCTGGCCGTATAGAAACAATTCTCACTGTCTCCAGAGAAATAATGAATAAAACAGCCAATCAATTCAATCCATTCGCAATGGCGCCGGCATGCTGGAAAATGCGACTTCATCGGGCTGGAGTATCGGTCAAACTTGTGGTGCTAACAGCAGTGTTGTGTATGTCGTTATCGGGCATTTTACCAATAATGGCGACGCATCATAACGGCCACACAAACGGAAGCGATTTAATATCCGGTGCCAGTGACACCTGGGATGATAACATTTATTTACAAAATGCAGCATACGACGACGTTAGTACCATTCGATTATTGCGACAGAAACCATCTGACGAATCGATGGGAAGTACCCAGACATTCAAAATCAACAACAGCAATATTCCTTTGACTGCAAATGATCACGAAAACAATCAACACCATCAAAATAGAAGGAATCTCTCCACCTTTGATCTAGTCGAAAATGAATGCAAAATAAATAAACCGAAACAAAAAAATCTCGACAAAATCAACATCATATACTTTGCAAGCTATCCCGGCTCCGGGTCGACCATTGTGCGCAACCTCATCAGTGGCCTTTCGGGAGTTCATCTAGGCCAAATTGCCATTCAAACACATTATCCACACAAATCTGGCATGCTCGTCGATGGTAATGATAGTGGTGGAACTGAGGATACTGACATCAACATTCAAAAAGCATTAGTATTAATTCGTAATCCAATGAATGCCATATCAAGTCTTTTCAACCATATGTATGAAATGAAGAAACATTTGCCACTCAAATTTCAGGAAGGGTATCAACAACGATATCAAGATACAAATGATCAACATCGAACACCATCAGTAGAGGAATGGGCATCTTGGCGTGATAGAGTATGGACCACACAAATGGTTGCCTATCGCGATTTTATTAGGTATTGGACAAGTCGATATCACGGTGGAGATCGTTTAATTGTTTCTTTTGAGAATTTGACGGATAATCATGTGGGGGGAGAGGAGGCCAGGAGGTTGAATCATTTTTTGAGCAAGGTTGAGGGATTAGAAACGATTGACGCGGAGGCGGTCCCGTGCGTTTGGAAGGCAGTAGTAAAGACTACTATGGAGCATGGAGGGGATGTATCGTTTGTGGGAGATGGGAACTATGATGGAGAAAAATTGCCGGAAGAGGCAATATTGGAGGCAGAATTGTCAGGTAGGAGGAGAAAGAGGAGATTGAATGAAGAAGTGTCACATGAACGGGGATCATGGGGACATCGTCGCTTGGGTTACTACATACCACACCCTGGGCAACATCGGAATTCTTCTGGTTCCAAAGAAGAACGCCCTTACACACCTCATCAATTGAACGACATGGCAATAATGCTCCAAGATCTGGCAGGCGAATTTCAAGAGCATTCAATTTTACAAGAACTTCTGACTCGGTATCATAGAGAAGTCATGGAAGTGGCTTTGTCCAATGGTCAATTTCCGGGTCAGCAGGAGCAACAATTACTACCGCAATCATATGTGCAAATGCAAGAGGAAAATCAATTGACATATGCAGGAACAACACTGGATGGACGGAAATTTCACATTTTCCAGGCATCGCCAGACAACACACCTGAATCGGTAGTTGCCACAAATTGGCTCATGGGACTCTTTGAATCTTCGTCCGATGTGGACTATACCTACCTGGTCAGCTCTCCTGGGTTATATGTTTATCAGCGCGGGAACACTGTCCCTGTATCAACTACAGTTGTAACAAAGACACAAATCACTGACCTTATTGCACTCTACAAAATGTTCAAACCAGAGTATGACGAAGTATTCTTTGTTGCAACTCACGGTGGAACTGATCCTAGCAAACGCATTGACGAAGAGACATGCGAGTACGATAATGTGCTTTGCATTGATAATAGCAAATTCACGTACAGTAGTGATGAGGATTTGCCACAGATGGAGGGCCAATTAACGCAGGAATTGAAACAAAGGTTCTCTTACTTTTTTGGGTTAGAAGCAACCAATGCAAAATTGAATGAAAATCAAGCCATATTGCGATTGAAGAGGACGGGTGCAACCTTTCTGGCATTGGAGAACGAACCATCCAAAATGTTGGACATGAAATATGGTGTTCGTGGAGGTCATCGGAATATGGATGACAATAATCAAGGAGACAAGGCAAATGGCTTAGTGCAAGCTCAAAGCATTGCCAATAACTTGCCACGACGACTATTTTATTGTGGACACTCAGGTGAGTTTTTTGCTTTTAATCATCATAAAATATTTATTCTGATTGAAATATCGTTGTTTTTATAATACTCATAAACTACAATGATCGACTCATGTTTATAACAGGACCAAAGGATAAGCCCCGAAATTCCATCTATGGAATCTTTCTCGTGAATTCCTTTTTTCCAGAGATTCTTGGAGGTGCACCTGATAATACACAAGGCCGAGAAGTAGCTATCAGACTAACGGATGATACGATGAAAGATGCAAACCCGAATGATTTTCTTGTATACCACATGCATCAAATTTGCGACGCCGAGGTGCTTCGATTCCCGGGGCTACAGCTCCATGTTAACGTAAGTTTCTCTATGCCTAAAACAAATAGTGACGCCGCAATAACATACAGCAATTTCTTACCTCATCTTCATTCGCACGTCATTTGCTTCCCCCGAAAGGCTGAATACTATGATATACATCCTAGAAACTATCTTCAAAATGAAAATGGCCAATACACACTCAACTATGTGAGTAGATAGCAAAATTGCATGCTTTTTGCTATTATTACTTTTGCTAACTTTCTAATTTTCTTAAAATCCAATCCAACAAAAGATTCCTCCTGGTGATAACATTTATGTAATAGGTCCACACCAAGACGGCCCACGTAGCATTAGGCTCCCCTGTAAGTAGATGCAATGTACAATCATTTTGTATCGGTGTTAATTGATTTTGTATATTCACGCTCTCGTTCTTTGTCTCCTTCCAGATGCTATGATGAGGTGGTGGGTTTCGGTAAAAGGCTCTCGTGCTTTCGCCAATCAAGAGACTATGGATTTGTTCTTCGATCATTCGAAAAAACCGAAAAATAGTGGGAAACACTTTCTACTGTATGCCAATTCGCATTATGTTTATTACCGCGAAGCTGCAGCGCATTCACTGGCTGCGATTAAGCCCATACATGCTATAGGGATATGCCAAGGGAATACTGCCGCCGGTCCAAAGGAAGATGGATTAAAGTCTCCCCAATGCCAGCCTTACAAAGAAAATGAAATCCCATCGTCAGTGATAGTTCACACAGAAAGTGGGCGCAACGACAGAAGCTTTAATTCCGTGATTGGCCATGACTTTCGGTTTGTTCTTTTGATGGAAAACGTGAAGAGTGATGGGTACATTACTGAAAAGATCGTTGATGGATTTATGTCTGGATCTATCCCCATTTACTATGGCACAACTGAAGTATTTGATATTTTCAACAGGAATGCCTTCATCTATTTTGACATTGAAAACCCGTATCAAGCTTTGGATCGCATTGAGCACTTGGAGAACGACCCACAGGAGTACGAGCGAATGTTGAACGAACCAATTCTAGCAGATGGCGTAAACACAATAGAAAAGTACTTTTCTTTTGAAGATAGCATAGGTCATGGAATGCTGAAGAAAAGAGTGCGAGAAAAGCTTGGCTTTCCAGTATAAAAGGAGGAATGCTACCACTGGTTTGAAGCACGCTTGGGATAATATATACACACAGCGTCTGCGCTATCCCCAGTATCGGCCGCTGCTATTTGCGCAATCAAACTAGCTCGTCGAAATTTGCTTCAACTTTCAATAATCAGAGCATTTTGAAATGTTTCCCGAACTGTGACACACATACGCCTTTCGTCTTATTTTAGCTGGCTGGGTATCGACTTTCATTGCAAATTGCAACAATTCACAAATTTGTTGCGTTGCGCGTGTTACACGAATTGTTGAGTTAGTACTTTGAACCTCTTTGAACCAACAACAGTGCAGCTGTTCATTTGAAATGGAGAGTAGACTTATTTGGGGAGGCTGATTCATCCAACTTATACATCTCGTTCATTTTTGTCGTGGGAGGCATGGGTTTATCATGAACCCTTGTTGGTGGGAGGTGGGAGGGGGTAAATTAGTCGTGAAGGGAAGCCCTAACGCAGATTTCGAACTCACCTTTCAGTCACGCGTTCCTCGCAAAGCGATTTTTGGGCACCCACGAATGAACCAAACACCGGAAGAGATATGTAGTATCTCCGTACATAATGTATGTACCCAGGTACTTTTACATAAAAATGGCACTCCGTCCTTGCGTGCCGGTTTTTCCCAAAGAAAAAAATATTACCGGATTATCATACGCATAATGATCAACAACATTGTGCACATGTAAGATTTCCCAATCCACCATCATCGTGCCCATGATTACGCCAAATTTGAGAATATCTCGCTCACAATATTTTTTTCTCATAAAAAATATTCCAAAGTCTTTTCAAAAAGGAATTGGATTTCGAGCTAAAATTATGGCGATGTTTCACCTCCCCTTTTGTTTGGCAACGCTGTTGCCATCGGCATTTGCAGCGAGAGATAGCACATGTACTGTCACCAAGACATTCTCCTTTAAGGAAGATGTGAGTAATTACAAAGCGCAAGAAATAGAAAATATTTATTTTGGACGCGTTATGAACTTTCATGCTAACTTCATCATCTGGTTTCATCTTTCAGTTCTTCCTTTCTTTCCATCCTCTTATTCATGCCATTGGCCCAGACAACAAGGGCGCGTTGATGATAGCATTGGATAGTGAGTGGTGATCTTCCTTTGACATTTTTCATTTATAAATAACATCGTGCTTACAAGAATGCGCGCTACTTTTCAAACACAACATACTCATAGGCTATTCACAAAGCTTCAAGGATGCCTGGATTCAGGAGATTGAAACATATCTTCAGGATGGAAATTGCAAGGTTGACGTAAGTATTTCAGTGCAAATGTTATTGCCCATCAAGGTATGCACGATTCTCACAATAATATTTTGTCAATTTGTTTTGTTTTGGACAAAGGCCATGTCTCTTCCCGAGTTCGACATGTGTGATTGGAGGCACCCCGATCGCTATGATGTCGATGAACTACCAACCCCTGGGCAGAGTTATGTGCATGCTGATGAATTTGTTCAGCGCCTCTATTTCAAGGTAGACGCCTTGACTATCACTTGCAAGGAGGACTTTTCCTATGATGACTTGAATAAAGATGCATACACTGAGTCTGCCTTTGCTGGAGATGGGTTTCTCAGTTACATCAGTCCTCCCGGTATCGAATGCGACAGCAGTGACGCTGGATGTTTGTTTTCAACGATTGAAACCGTTCGATTGGATGAATTTGACTCAAGCAATGCAGAACTTGACATTGTTCGCTTCACGGACATCCCTCTATTCCTGAAATGCCTGGATACGTAAGTGACCGCCATATCAACGAAGACTAATGCAGTTTCTGTTTATATTTGTTTTGTTATTCACAATATTGTGCTTTCCCTGCCGGTGTATTTGTTTTTCGTTGTCATTGATCGTCCATCTACTATTTATCACATATCAATTCATCATCTACGACAATTCATCAATTATCAATTATTCATTGTCCCAGAGACGGATACGGGCCTAATATCGCGAATAAATTAATCAAGGCACTCGATGGTTTCTTTGAATTGTACGTCGAGGAAGAGCTGAAAAAACACATTTTAGAACAGGCACCAGAAAGTAGCGTTTTTGGTTTCGCGTCGCCTTATGCAAGTGATAGAAAATACTGTGCACACGGAGCGTATTACACCGACGGCAACTTGGTCAGTCAAGTTCCTGATTCGGATGGTATTCTTCTGACAAAGTTTACCTATGGATTTGATGTTATTTGGTTCAAGCCAAATGGATTTAATGAAAAGCTTTTCCCCAATCTCTCGACTACAATTATGGATATTTTTGAAGATGGGAGCTTTTTGATGTTCCTTCAAGACAAATACCCAGATTATGATTTTATTCAAGAGGATGAAGTGTGCAATGTGATTGACCCCACTGAAGCTGAATTAACACTCGCCCCTACACAGACCTCAACTGATAAACCTACAAGTATATTTGGTATTGGAGAAGGTCCCTGCGGCTCAAACTTTCAGTGCGCTTCTGGCCTGGTCTGCCACGAAGAAAGTAGTACCTGTGTTTGTAATGTTGAATCAAACGATGGTTGCTTTTCAGGTAATATCTGCAAGTCATACACAAGCAATGGGATTCCTAAATGCCATTGCAACATGGATGTAGATGATGGTGAGAACGGTTGCAACTCTGGACAAGTTTGCCGCTTTTCGTGTGCTTTTATTATCGAAGATCCAAAATGTTTTGATGACGAGTTTGTCCGAGACTGTGAGTCATGGTGGGGCGACGGATACACGTGCGCTGACGGGAATAGTGATGGGGCCATTGATATTTTAGACAAGCAAAGCGGATGCAATATGCTACCTGAATTTGTAAATACGTCTACACCTACAGAGAGCCCAACTAGCATTCCAACTCTAGTTCCTACTGACAAGCCAACTGAAAATCCGACATCTGACCCAACCAGACACCCCATAACCGAAAGCCCAACTTCTTCTAACGAGCCAACCATGTTCATCGAGCCAACATTCAACCCTACACAATCAGCGCGCCCCAGCTTTATTCCTACCAAAAGCCCCACTTTCAAGACTAATCAAATGCCGTCCGAAAGTCCTATTGACGAACCAACCTATATTCCGACATATGGCATAACAATTGATTTGGGTGCAGCGAAAACTAAGGCCCCGAGCGCTTTCTCTGGGAGATCATTGTCTCCCACCAGTGTAATCCTACCAGCCATAACTGCGTCGCCAACTACTGCTTCGCCTATCGCAACCCCATCCCCTAGTGCTACTAAACTGGTCTGCCCAGTATGCATCCAGCATCCAAATGACACAGAAGAAGACGAGTGCCCTATTGCCACTAGCTCAACATGCGGCGGAGGAAATCGTGGTGACGGTGAGTATTACAATTGCTTAGCAGCAGTATCAGGCACAGTAATAAAACCGTATTGATTGATTACTAACACATTTCAACCTCTCATGCCCCATGCCCAATATGTATCCTCAGGAATTTGCCCTTTTACTGGGTATTGCTGCAGCAAGTGGGGATTTTGCGGAACAACTGCTGAGTATTGTGAAGATGATTCTAATGTCCCAACACCGAGCACCATTGAAGCCGCCCCAACTGCACCTACATACTCCCTTGATGCTGGTCAGTGTGGCGGTGGAGATGAAGGCGAAGGGCTGTGCGCAGATAAAGGCTCTTGTTGTTCAGAGTGGGGATACTGTGGACCAGGTAAGCATGTCGATGGCAATGTCGCCACAATTTTCCGCAATCATACCAGCATGTATGTATTTGAAATAGGACTCACCTTGTTATTCACACACATCATGTAGGTGAAAATTACTGCTTCATTACAGTACGATCAGACACACCTGATGACTCAGATAACATTGGTACATGTGGAGGTGGCGGCGTTGGCAACGGTAAATGCCGCGATGGGCTCTGCTGCTCCAGGTTCGGCTTTTGCGGCGCAGGTGATGAGTATTGCACTGGAGCAAACGAAATTGATAACATCACGATAAATGACGCCGAAATTATCATTGACGATTCCATTCTTCCAGAATCACTCAAGCCATCCTTTGGGTTCCGGTGTGGTGTCACAGAAGTGGATGCCAGAAGCAATTGCAAAAGCGAATGTACCCATCATGTTCAGTGTGAAAGCGGCGAAGAATGTTGGGGAGTTCAACTCAACTATTGTAAGACATTTAAAGAAGGCACCCATCCTATTTGCACAAACTTAGATTTAGCGGATAGCAACAACAGATGCGGCTTTGATGAAATGTCTGCACGTGGTTACTGTGGACCAAAATGTAGCAGCGACATCGAGTGCGATGAAGGAGAGTTTTGCTTCCCGACATTGTTGAATTTGTGTGAGTGTCACGAAGAGACAGAACCTGAGCAATCATCCATTGTTTTTGCGAGTGCCAAGGCCCTTATCCGCCCCTACTTTATTCAAGGAAGCGAGGGAAGTTTGGAGACTGATGCAGTGGAAGGAATGCCACGCAGCGCTTCATTGGAGTTAAAGACATCGGTAATTTTGGCAACAATCGGTCAGATTTCTGTAGCTTGGGTGAGCTACATGTTGTGAAAGACAATCTAGATTACAGGTGATCAGCAACAAAAATTGGATTAGCTAGAAAATGTGCGCACACCCTGAATCACTGCAAAAATACATTGTGCATTTTGCCGCTGTGTTGATGCTATCTTGGAGAATTCTGTTAAAGGGCAAAAAGAGAGAAAAAAAATGCACGCAACTGAAAGAATTAAGATTAATTCTACTAAATGTTTACATTTTATCCTCACTTGATTTCCCATTCAGTGTAAGGGATACCATACCATCCAATGTGACCGTTTGCTATTTGTGCAGAGAACACGAGAGTTAATGTTAGTTGTAATTGATTGTATATGGTTGCTGGGACCATGCATTGCTTTAGATTTTGTGACAGCATGTTCAATTTCACAGGAAACAAGTCTTTCCAAATCTACATAATATATTATGAATTATTCTCCAACACTGCAACAACTCTCAAACAACCCTCAACACAGCCAGATTATTATTCGCTTCCCTAAATTCCACCTTTACACTCAAACAATGACATTGCAACAACTGCATCAACTTCTGATGACCAAGCTCCTGCTGTGAACAAAAAGTCTTTTCAAATTCCTTTGGCAGCTGGTCAAGATTTAATCCCAATTTTTGATAGGAATCACCTCATAATAGATGGATTTGACAAGATTCCAATTTGGATAGGATGATGGTGGTTGCGTTTGTTGTTGTGGTGGTGGCACTAGTTGAGAATTACTCTCATGATTTTGTGTTTGGGATCCATGATAGTAGTACTAGTGATAGTACCAGTACCAGCAGAAGTAGTTCTAAGTTCTAACAGATGATTCTTGTTTTTTAATCATCATCATGCCAACTGAGATGCCAACACAGTCGTTCGTGTTCCAATAGGATGGAGTTGATGATACATATTCCTCATATTTGACAATCAAATACATCTGGATCATCATTACACCTGTTTTGTAAGAGGTTATGGTTATGTATATCACTGATCTAGATTTCCATTTTTTAGAGGATTGTACTGCTTGCATCACCATCATGACCACTACCATCATTATTGCCACTACCATTGCTGATACAAGGGCCAATCATCACTGCTGCTAATACTAGCAATGCATTTTTAGCCTGGATGGTGCACTGTACACTCACACCAATTCCAAATAGCCCATCAAATTTCCTCATGAGTAGGAATTGTGTACATCATTGGTGATGGTAATACCAATGTTTCTTTTCCACTATTCTTTTTTTGTTGTTGCAACCCCAACAACCCCCCAAAACCCATCAACCCAGCAAAAACTCCAATGTATCCATCAACCACCAATCACCAACTTCCATTGTCAATTCCACTTGGCACAAATGTAGTTCCATGTGAATCATGTTGATTATCAATTGTCAATTGTCAATAACACAGCATGTTTGGATGAGAAATTGGGAAACTATTGGACTTATTGCTCGCTAATCCTGATCTAGCAGATATAGCATCATGCAATACATGTGATGACAAGGCCAAATCACCATGGAAGAACTAACATGACAACTTCCCCACTGGTTACACCACTTTGTTGGCAAGTCCCAGGATATCATTGGATGAGATAGATTTATGATGGGCATGATCTCCCACAACAAATTAGCTCCAAAACAATTTGATTTTCTCCGCATTCTTTACTCGTGACTCAATCATGTCAATTAACAGATGAAGTAAGCGGCTCATCACACTTCTGCTTGAAACTTGAAACAAAACAAACATGCTCACTGGATCTACTGCAATATAAACCCAGCGCCCAGTGCAAAAAGGTGCTTCAGAAAGAAATCAATCACCAGAATTCCTAGAGATGGAATTACTGTCAGTAAGAATTATAAAATTACTGTAATTCTGACAGTAACCCTCAGTAACCCATCTCATTGATGTCAGTAATCAAAAAGTGTCAAAAAATACTGCTACTGATTCTGTGTCATGAGTTTATACACATACACTAGTGATAGTGGCTGCACAATGGGTGAAAAACATGTTGCACACAAATGCATGTGCCCCGCGTACACCAGAGACAAGAGACAGCACCATCAATGATGTCACAAGAAAAAAAGAATCACTATATTAACTCAACCAATAACAAAGCAAATTAGTAACATAATAATGCATGTATAAGGTAGGTAACATGTATGTAGCTATAAATAAGGAGTGCATATAACTATACTACAAGAAGTGCTGGTGATAGTGATACTGTGACTATTACTGGTTTTATTACTTATTTTTACTGTTACTGTACTGTCCCAAAAATGACCCATTCAGATTAAAATACTGTGATTACTGCCGTGATTTATTTGGTTACTTTATTTGTATTATTGTAAATTACTGTCCTTCAGACAGTAATCCAAAAACAGTATTTCCGTCTCTAGCACTAGTAGCAGCTATCCTCTCTTGGCATCAACAATCTTCTGGAGAGGAAGAAGATCAGTATCTCCTGGAAATCAACCTGGAGGACCTTGAACTTGAACTCTAATTTGGATAAGAAGGTCATGAATGTTGGCAGGTGACGATTAACATCAAAGAGCTGCATCATGGTGATGTGGTGATTAATGGTGGACTGTTTCCTCTTTCCTTCTCACTGCGTCTGCTTCTGCTTCTGACAACCCACCACATATATCTCAATTAGTATCTCAAACATGACACCGATCATGTTCATTTGGATGGCAAGTGCTGTCTAGAGTATCTTCCTAGAATAAAAAAATGCTCTGGATGAAGAGATCATGATCATAATTATAATATCCGTCTCTTGTGGTTCCTAGTATTCCTACTACTACTCTACTGCTGCTGCTAATGTTAATGTGCTCCAACTCCAACATTGTTGTTTTGGCGTTTGCCATTGTTGACGAGAGTTAGGTTGAAGGTGAGATTGATTGTTGCAAAAAATAATGATAGCAGTACAGGACGATTGACAGACGTGCTTTTTTGGCACTATGTGAAAATCTATGAAAATGTGATCTGCGAAATGGCGAGATCAAAAAATACAAAAGACAAAACACCGACCGACCACGACGGAAACTTCAGAATGAGAGCCTATGAAAGCAACTCTAGATAGAGAGAGACGAGCCACAGCAAGAAAGAAAGCAAACACCTGCAAATAAGTAATAAATACTAAACAATGGACCTTTTCGGAGATCTCCCCGCTGCCAAAAACAAAGACACGGCCAGCAGCAACAACAACAGTGCCGGCGGCGGTGGCGGTGTTGGTGGCAACGACTCGAACAATAGTTGTAGTCTATTCGGCGGTCTCCCAGCCGCTTCTACTTCCGGCCAAACCAATCAAACCAACGACGCCATTGATGATCCATCCAATGCTAATATTTTCACTACTAATAGCACCATCAATAATAGCAACCAGTCACGCAATAATGAATCATCATCATCAGCAGCAGCAACCGCGGCAACAACAGCGGCAGAAAATAAACGCAAAGGGACATCTTTAGTAAGCGCACTGGGAGCGGCTGGTACGAGCATGGCATTTGTTCCCGCGGCGATTGCGCAGGCACGAAAGAGGAAAAAGATATTGTCGTCTTCGGCGACCACGCCATCGTCTCGTAGTAATCCACCACCAAATCAGGTGAAGCAGCAACAGCAACCAATTTCAAATTCCAATTCGTCAGAGACTCAACAACAATTTAATAATACTGCAACAACATCCTTGACTTTGGAATCGAAATTATTTATCAATAATAAAAATGACTCTCTTCCATTACCAGAAATAAGCGTCAATAAAAATAATGACGATACCATCACCACTACTAATAACAACAATAATAACAACAACAACAACGACGTCAACAACAACGACAACGACAACAACAACGGCAACGACAACCAAGAGCCATACCTCGAAAACGAACCCCCCTCCCTCCGCCACCTCCACTCCTCCATAACCAACCCCTACAACCCCCACAATCCCAACGATTACCTCTCGTACCGCGAACAGAAAAAGACGCGAGAAGTGCGCAAACAAATGGAACGTCAGGCATTGGAACGATTGGAGCAGCAGGAGCATTTGAGGAAACAGATTCAGGAGGAGAGGAGGAAGATTGTGGAGAGTGGGGATTTGGAGAGGATTGTGGAGAGTCGTTTGGGGATTGGTGGTGTGAATGGCAGTGGTGGAGTTGGTGGTGGAGTTGGTGGTATTGGTCGAGCTGGAGGTGGTGGAGTTGGAGGAGAGAGTGTGGCAGAGGGAGGACTTGGAAGGGGACGAGGCCGAGGACGGGGACTTTCTAATTTACCGGCGTGGTTGGTTAAAAAACAGCAAGAGGCAAAGGAGGCGGCAGCAGCAGCAGCAGCAGCACCTGCAGCATCCTCAACCGATGATGGACAATTTGACGATTCATCTCCCAATACTACGCACCAATCACAACACGAACACACCACATTCCAACAACAACCCCAACATTCATCATCACAATCACCACCACAAACACGAACCGTCACCCTTCTCAACATGGTAGCACCCGGATCCATCGACAATGACCTCTCCATGGATGTACGCGAAGAATGCGAAGCAACATGTGGTAAAGTCTTGGATGTCAAGGTAATGGATGCATCATCATCATCATCATCATCATCATCACACCATAATAATCCCGAATATTATGTAAGGGTGGATGTTACGTTTGAAAATGCATCGAGTGCGGTGGAAGCGGCGAGGGTGTTTGATGGGAGAATGTTTGGGGCGAGAAAGATTATTGCACGATTGTTGGATGGAGGGAGATGATGATACATATTATATTATTTTTGTATATTATATATTATTATGATGTAGTACCAGCATATTTTAATATAGCAATGAAATATAATTATTGATAGTGCCATTTTGATCGAATACCATGAAAGCGAATTATGATGTGACAAGACAGACTGTATAATAATTGGATACCTTCGCATTGATTTACTCAGATCTGCTCTCTCAAATTGCATAGATAAAGTTGGGACTTGCGAGATGATATTATTATTAGTCAGTAGATAGTATAATTAATTCAGTGGAATACTACACATTTCTACAATTTCAATTTTAATAAATTAGTTGTACATCATTATATAATCAACCCCAAAACTACTTTTTGATGTTCTTATCTACCATCTTCTCACATTGATACTCGCTCAACTTCCCACTAAGCTCCCACATACCATGTTTCTTAAACCTCTTAATCTTCTCCCCCTTGGAGCTCAATACATTATTATGAATCACATGTGCCGCATCCCTATTCCAACCCTTGGTATTGAAATAATTCATCGCATGCGGAAATTTCTCCCTATCCCCCCAAATCTTGGGCATTTCCTTCCCCTCCGCTCGCGTATTCAAAATGGCATTGAAACCAAATTGATCATTCTTGTGAGTTCCCGTATCCATTTCTTGTTTCCATGCACGGACAAAGTTTAGATTTGCCGTGGTGGGTTTCATGAATATGGTGGAGGTGTTGGCGCCATCTCCGAATTTGCCGCCCTTGCCCCATACGAGGAGCGCCTTTTCTTGATTGAGCTCCATGAGGTTTTCAAAGAGGTTGCGCGTCCATACCATGTCTACGTCGTTGTAGAATATGGAGTAGCCTGATTCGAGGAAATGGAGGAGGAAGGTGGGGCGGGTGGAGGTGAGGATGCGGAATCCTTCGGTGTTGTAGGAGGAGGTGGATTGGTGTTCTACTCCTTTTAGTTCGGGGACGATGGGTGTGACACTGAGATGATGAATGTATGAGTTAGGAAATGTATGAAGGTGGGGATGGATCGAGTTGGTTAGAAACACTATTGAGGGTCAACCACTGGGTCATTCTTTTCGTCGGAAAATAAATATTTAAAGTACTTACTGGCCAGGGTATGCTTTGGACATTACTTGATATGTCACGGTATCCATTGGAACAATTACAAAGTTTGTCACACCCAGCTTGACTATTGAGTTTAAATAATTGTCGGCCATGTCTGAAAAGAAAGTGACACGAGAATACATTGATGATTGGAGGACACACAATATATAATGTATCGTCAGCTGCAGTTTCAAAGGTAAATAAAATCAATACTGCATACGGTTGAGCAACTCACCTATGAAACCGCAATTGACACTAATCACAACCACACGTTTCATTGAATCGGCATGCGCATCGACAATGTATTTTGGAGGCCATTGCTGCACCAGCTGCTGTTGCTGCGGCTGCTCATCATTTTCATCACGACTTTCTTCTCCCTCCACTTCTTCCCGTCCCTCCTCTCTTTCTTCCTCTGGCTCCTCTCCCTCCTCAACTTCTCCCTCCACCTCTGCCCCGTCAACAATCACCATGCCACCCGGTCCAACCCACACCACCCCCGCCTTCTCCTCCCGATCCAGTTGCGCTTGCAATAAAATATCCGAATCCTTCAACGCATAATTACCTTCATTCGTATCTAAAATCAAAGCGGCCATGGAGCGGAGATTTCGCCTCAATATTGACGTGTCGCGGGTGGCGTAAGAACCGTCGGGGCGATGAGGGATGTTGTCGTCCAAGAGGCATTGGTTGACTACTTCAATGAAGAGGAAGAGCAGGGCGATTAGGCCGGTTATTCTTCGGACATTGTTATTTCTTCCTCTTCTGGTGGAAGGGGAGGAGGAGGAGGAGGTGTTGTTGATGGATATACTTGGGACGTAGGGGTTGTTAATCATTGCCATGTTGGTCATGGTGCGAATAAATGTTTTGTTTCCGTGTGTTTGATTGTCGCTAGTAGAGATCAGAACTTTCTAATTGGACAGTGATGCAATGCTTTGTTATCGTTTGTCGATAGCGTTCACAATAGTAGATATTATGTCAGAGTAACAGAAATTTCTAATTGGACAGTGATACAATGCTGTGTTATCGTTTGTTGATAGCATTCCGACGGACGGCATAGAGCAATGTGCACAACAATCCGTGCAACAACAACTATCTACTATCATCTACTAACCGCTGCTTTGGCTGGGTCGTCCTTTAATTTTATCAAAATGACCCAAAAAAAAAGACCTCAAAAAGAGACCTCTGGATAAAACACATACGCGAATAAATATAATAGCTCCTATTCAAATTTCGCTAATACATATACGAATATGTTTTCATGGATAAAGTTAGACAACAATTGGTTCCCGAACCGCGAACATTAAAACGATGCTGAAGTAGTCGTTACTTATGATAAAATATTGGATATGTAACTTTCTTTATTATATGATACATGTGCATACTACCACGCAATCAACAACTCGATACCTCCACCACAGGATGCCAGATAGTACTATGGTAGGTACCGATGACCGAAGATGATGACCTGACATTCTCACAATACGACGCCAACCTCTTTCATACAAATCGCTACTATGGTATAATTGTACGATAGATTTACGATAAGTACATACAATAAACGCTCCAGGAACAGCGTACTAGCCAGCCTTGCACAGCTATTATCTTCATACAGGGAGATAATAATAATATTATTCCCTTGACATTATTTTTCTTTGAGGGGTCATTCTTGTTCCTTTTATTTTTTTTACTCTTCACATAATTATTATTTTATTACTCTCTACTAGCTCGTAAAATGCAAAATACACACAAGAGCCCCAAATAGGTCAGAAATTACTTCTTTATGTTTATGTACTATGATATACAATTTGCATAATGCATTAGCTATGTAGAACTTTGACAAATTAAATTAAGGAATGTGTTACATTACAAGCCAAACCACTTTGCCAGTTCCATTGTCTAGCTCCTTCTGCAAAGAATTGGGGAAGCAGTTTGGCTTGTAATTGTAATGTAACACATTCCTTAATTTAATTCGTCTAACCTTTGAGTCTTTTCGTAGAATTAAAGTACTATTTGTGCTCATGATCATACAATCAAGTACCTTTATCGCGTGCAAAAAAAACTCACAAAAATTGCGTGCCCGTGCAAATACGCCAAAATAAACAAAAATGACACATTTATCATTTTACATCGACATTAACAATCAACTATGACCATCAAGTTATCTTTTCCGAAAGCAGATATTAAATGTGGTAAAGCTCCTAAACATTTCATTCCAACAGATGATGAGTTGGATCTAATCACACAAACAATCCTGACAATGGGGACGGATGAGGAGATTTTTGGAACAGAGAAGATGAAAACATAATTATTGGAGAAGCATAATTTTAATTTTAATATTTAAATCATAGGATAGTTATTTTTGCATTCATCAAAAGTAATATGCTTTGTCTTGTCCCCGATATCATCTCCCTCACCTCAGCATCTACCTTGGTTATTTCCACTGTTTCATTAGATGCATTGATTTTTGTTATTTTATATTGCTTGCTCTCTTCATTCGACCACACCGTCGCGTCGACCTACAACCCATCGTATTCTTTTTGCTCCAAATCAATTCTGAACTTTCCCAAAAACAATTTTATGGTGTCACTGTGAGATGAGACCACCAATGGAACGCACCTCACAGTCGTTGTGCAAATACACTAACTGAATTCCACTGAAACCATATAAAATTGCTATGTCCACCTACAAACCTATTTTCATCCACATCATCATCAAGCTCAAGCTGCACACCATGTTTGGGTATTGTATCATGATTTACAAGTTTGATGGGGTTCCTACTCCTATCATTCAACACAGCCTTGCTTGGAAATCGCTTGCGAACACCAACACTAAACATTCCAGAAAAGATATCTCTGAAACTGCCAAAGCCAGCCAGTGATTGCGCAATTACAGTTTCCACATATCAGCATCATACAGAATAGAAGACAAAGAGAGATCAGTGTCTGGGAGTTCTCTTTTGCACTTCCTCTTCTTTGTTATTGTGTGAATATTGGGATCTACTGACTTCACAAAGTAGTTCCATGCTCCACCAATTCATGGGGATGCTTTTCACTTGAGCCGTCGTCCGATTCAAAGCCGGCGCTTTCTGTGAGGATATGGATGCAATTAGTGATCAGGAGCAATTACTCACACTTTGCATTGATCTTGACAATTCAAAACTTACAATTGGATTTACAAGAAAGAATGGCAACAACAAAAGAGTATTGTATATGTATTATTGCATGCATAATTGCTGAAAGAAATGCAAAGCGCAAGATCAATATTTTATCAACAAAGAACCCAGTCTTCATCTTTGATTGGATTTGTGACAAATGTTGAAGAGGAAAGCAGATAATAAGCAAGTAGGTTGGATGGTATTCACACTGGAAAGATTGACAAAGCTGAGAAGCTTCCCTTTACTATTCCGGATATTCCTGCAGAATATTATGACTAGGTACTAGATAGCTAGTTGTGTTTAATTTGAGTATTAAATACCATTCTTATTCATTACAATTACATATTTAGATTTAGGTATATCAATTAGCATGCATGCAATGCAGCATTCTCAGAACTTTGAACCTGAATGCATTTTTGGGCATTGAGAATAGGCAAATGCTCCTGGCTTTGTATTTAGCCTATTCTCAACGTTCGAAAAATACAGGTTCAAAGTTCAGGGAATGCATTGAATGTCAGCGGCAGAGCCTGAAAATTGATTGCTTGATTTGCACAGGTCTAGAAAAAATGATTGCTTGAATTGTCAGGTCTAGAAAATGTGTCTGCTTGAATCGGGTGGGTCTTGAAATGCAAGAATGGATCAAATATCAGCAAGCACATCAAATTTGATTGTTAATATTTTGAAAACTGCTGTTCTAGAAGATTAAAATTTCTTGCTTGATCTGGTTCTAGAACAGATTCAGTGTATAGTATCGACACCTCACCACATTGACCAATTTGGGAATCATGCCCAAGGGGTAGCCTTATCATTACCGGAGTCATTAAAAAGATGAAAAAGATTGGCATGGCCATGTCAGAGTTTTATAAACTGGAGTCAAAAGTTGATGCTGAAGAACATGGTGGTATTGCACAGAAGAATTATATGCCATGGATTGACTCAAGGTTCACAATCCAGACTTCTTCCTTTGGCAAGTTTGGAAATTCAAATGAATCCAACTTGCTTTATACATCATTTCAAGAGTATGGCATTCAGCCCACGGGCCTGTCACCACTCTAAAGTGGAGGTAAGCACATTGCTAGAATTCAGCAAATAAAACCAATCATTACTAAATTGTAACATTCATCATGTAATCTCGTGTGTCATTTTTTTAATATTTGAAAATATTGTTTCTATCAAAATAGGCGAAACAATGGGAAGACTAAAAAACCTTCTTTCTATGCCTGGGGTGTTGTTCCATCACGTTTCTGCCTCCAATGATTAATTCCATGATGACCTAGCACCATGGATACATTACAGACCAATTAATGATAAGTTAACTGATTTGAGAAAAATTGAATGGCATATCTGCTGAGAGAGCCATTAAGTTTGTGTAGAAGATGGCAACTCATGAATACTTAGATAGTATGCACAAAAAGAATTTTATTGATTTGTTGAGACAAGTTGTTGATGCATATCAACCAGCTAAGACAGATGAATTCAAGAAAACTATGAATATTTTGTTAGCTCCATTAACATTTATTGTAAAGTGCTCTAGAGATTCTACACATGACTGTGCATATTTAAAGGACCATGTATTTTAATGTTGCTTCTGGAAATGCCTCACACAATGCTGCACAAAGATATATGACTACTATTATGATAGAACAAAATATATTTTCATTTTATTCTTTGTTAATTTGCTCTATAATTCTCTGTTTTTGTGACCTTACCTTAATAGTGGTCGTCCATTTTATCTATTTTCCCACCATCCATTACCATTCATCACATACTGATTAGCCCCCGTCTTTGTCACCGCCCTCTGCCTTACATTTTTCACAGAGAACTTACTGCAATGAAAGAAAACCATCTGCTTTTTATTTGCTTCATGATATCACATAATGAGCACCTACTGCACAAAGGACAACGCTTCCATTTTTCACACAGAACATTTCTTTTCTTTTGGCTCATTGGATCTTAAGTATGATTTTGGCATAAACCAAAGCTACAATGGCATGTTAGATTTTGGAAAAGAGAAATAGTAATTACTAGACAAATGGTGGTTTAGCCAAGCAAATGTGATCATCAAATAAATAAATAAATTTCACAATAGTCGTGAAAGATGCCCCCCCTAGTATTGATCAATATGATTGGTACTTGTAAAAAGAAGGACTTTGTTTGAGTTGAGGGTTTTTTGTAGAATTTCATAGTAACTTAGTGCTCCATCAAAAAAAATTGAGATTCTGCAGTATGCATTTAAACTGCAGCCATGACCGGGGCAATATATTTTGTTCGTCAGAGAATTCCTTGGGGTCGGGGTCAAATAACCAACACCATTCTCTAATTATCATTATGGTAGTGTGTTGAATTTGATTATACAATTTTTAATGCAAAAATTGTCAAAGCTTGGCATGATGTATCTTTGATAGTCTCTAGTTCGTACTGGTCCGACAACAAGAAGAAAAATTGCTATATATGAAGTAGTCATAATATTATCAACAACCATAACTTACATTGAAACACTTTCTTCTTGATAGCACATGTAATAGTGTAAATAATTTGAGATACTATTGTAATTGAATTACTAGACTAGGTAGTCTAACAGAAACCTCGACGTTCTTTCATTGACCAAATTTCTAAACATGCTTCCAGATAGCGCCACCTTGCGCATTCCTTCCAAACAGATTGATTCGTATTGATAGCCTCAAGTATGGCTGTTCGTGGAATGAAAATAACTTTCGAGTATGAAGCAAAATGATAGCTTGTCAATTCGTTCCCCATGTACTTATCTTCTACTAGAGTTTCATTCAAGCCGATTGGTTCGTCTACACGTTGCAACCTGCTGCAAAGTTTTCCTTTTACGTTTTTGTTTGCAATGCAAAATCCTTTCGTATGGAACATGATTCCACGCCCATGCTGAGGGTGTTTCTGAAAGCTTTCCCCTTTCGCAAAATCCATTAAAATACACTTAAACGCCAAGTTTGATTGAACCTCGGGCGAAAGGTATTTTGAAGATAAATAAGGTACCATTTCGAAGTATTTTCTCAACAGATGAAGACTTGACAACTTCCTTAATTCAAGAGACAAATCCCCCAACACGGGATATGATTCGTCTAGCGTTGCTGAATTACCGCAACCCATGTGCCTATATTTTGATTTATCGTGCTGCACAGTAATGAATCGACGAATGCGAAACATTACAGGCTCTGGGTTTCCCACGCCGAATCCAATATTCTTGTTTGGCGATGAAGTATCTGGCGATAAAGAAAAATCTTTCATCATGTCATTTGCTCTGTCCATTCGAATTTTGTACTCGTCATGGTATCTTTGCATATGCTGCACGATTGATACAAGATGACCAATCACGAAAGCCCAAAACACACCCGAAAACAACATTAAAATATTCGCAAAATAGTACTTCAGGCAGAAGTGTTGAACGAGAAATGAAAGATACAAAAGAGTGAGTCAGTCCAAACAGTAACAGTTCTGCCTCCAAAATGAATACGAACAATAACATGCATTTTCCTCACTTCC
This sequence comes from Conticribra guillardii, assembly GCA_036939335.1. Lineage (NCBI taxonomy): Eukaryota > Bacillariophyta > Thalassiosirophyceae > Thalassiosirales > Thalassiosiraceae > Conticribra > Conticribra guillardii. The sequence goes on from JALLAR010000104.1 coordinate 21,393, forward strand.
AACCTCGTGACAGGCGCGATGTTTCCATATCCTATGCTAGTAAGGCTTTGAATAGACCAGAATAGAGAAAGGCCGTATCTGTCGATATGATTCTCCCATCCAATCGGATTAATCCCCCCCTCAATAAAAGAACCATCATACCAATTAGAAATCCAGTTCACCTCTCTCCCGAGTGCCGAACCGAATGTCCCCACTTGAACGAATGCCAGAAATGACCAGAAACATGCAATCCAATGCTAGCCACAAATCAAAATGCCACACACCAAGGTGTATAGTACCACAAGAAATTAGAAAAGCTTGTTCCATTATGAAATCTGTTGTAAGGCTTGTATTCAAAGCATGCTCACCGATACGATAATTGTAATTGCAATAAATCTAATCAACACTGCCTTTGCAACATTCTGACGTTCCCACCAACTTTGGATCACACCCGATGATTTTGCAAGGCTATTCAACCGCAATATTCTCAATAACTTTGTCATTTCAACAATACAAAGGAATTGTATACCTGAAGATTCATAAAATTCTTCGACGTCACCAGTTTCCGAGAATTTTTCCGTTTGGTTGAGCCAAAGTATAAGCTTAGATAATGTTCAAATAAGCAGACAAACAATGTTAATCTATAAAGTGGAAAAAATGGGCGTAGAAAAAACAGCAAAAAGAAGACTCACTGGAGTAGGAACACACGCCATAAGATTGACAAAGAACCAAGATGTGAAATATCTCCAAGCAATTTTTCTCAAGTCATAGACCAAGACATCGCTTCTCTCATCTCGGTAGGCTCTGAAAAATTGCATGATTGTATCAACTGAAACCATTATGAATAGAAGGATCGGGCATTAATGGTAAAATCAGGAATTTCCACACACGAAACTAGCATAATACATGCCAAGAAAGAGAGTTGGGTCGTTAAATAAAAAGTCTCACCAAGAAATAGAAAATTGAGCAAAATATTAATCACCAACCAGACCACCGAGTTTTGCATGGTATATCCCCCGCTGATACCGATCATATAAGGAATTGCGAAGGAATAGTAAAGAAGCGCAACGAGGAAGCAGTTGTCCCAAATTTGAACGCGCGGGTCGTAAGGAAAAAGTACGTATTCAATTCCCTTAAGAGAAGGATGGGGCAATGCCCGAATCTGTTTATCTTTCATCATGCGTCAACTAAAACTTCAAAAATTGTTGCCATGGCACTTATTGTGGATATATTGAAGGAGATTGAATTGGTTCTGCCAGTGGGACTATTGTAATGTTGAATTGTGCATAGGCAATGGGAGGATGGTGCAACATGCACCAAGGACGATGCGGACAGTACGCGCGAGGTGAACGAATGGGATGGTGCAAAGCGGACCGTGCGAGGCGAGATAGAGGGCGGCGGCACAAAAGATGGTTTTCCTATCCTCCAATGTCATTGGCGGCCTTTGGGCTTTGGAGTGGCACGCATCGGTCCTTTCATGGCCCCAGTTGAGTCCTTCCATGGCCCCACTTTTGTATACGTAGATATCTGTAATAAGTACGCGTATTGGTACGTGTATCGTTTTCGTCATTTCGTACGCGTATACCTCAACC
>JALLAR010000105.1:0-22902 GCA_036939335.1 Conticribra guillardii
TGATTGTTGTTTGTTGTTGTTGATGCTCCTGCTGTGTGTGTGTCCACCCCCAAAAGAAGGCAGCGCAGGCAGATGAAGAGTGAGGAGACGGACGAAGAGTGAGGGAGGCGGAGCAAGGAAGCATGAGTGGGCTGGGGCAGGGACAGAGCGATGATGGCAAATGGGTGGGCTGCTGGAGCAGATAGAGGCAGAGCAAATGGGGGCAGTAGAGGCGGAGGCTGAGCGAGCGGCAAGGAGGAAGTGCTTCAAACAAAGTATGATATTCTACTATCGTACACTATTATTTTTTATCGAGAAAGAAATCGTAAAAATTGCGCCTGAAAGTCGGGCTATGGTTGTAAAGAGGTTGTAAGCAAATAAAATAGTTTTAATCGTGAAAAACGATTTCGCGTGTATTACATAGGAATTGATACTCTTACCATAGCCACATAGACTCACGTAGAAAAGCTCGTATTTTGTCTGAGAGTGGGCCACCCAGGACTACAACACCTCTGCATGTGGCAGCCATGCCATGCGATGACGATCAGTAATTTTAAATTATGCATAGCGGTTTTGTCTGACCCATCAAGGATGTAAGGTAGGGACACTGCTGGATTGAGCGCTCTCACCCGCTTGCTGTTAGCCACGGACGATTCTTATTTAGTGTTTTGTCTCAAAATAAATTGGAATGCGAATTTGGTCTTCGGAAAAAAGGGTTCGCGCGGTTGCGTGCAAGATAATAGAAGAGTGATGGCCGATGCATGGCGAATGGTGATGGCCGATCGAGAACAGAAAGTTCTGCAACAATGACACATGACACGCCATCACAACATCATCACATCGCGAATGACGCGACGCGACGCGACACAACTCACAACTAACAGGTCACAACATGAAAGATCACGAACCCACACTCGCTCCCACAGATTGCCAACACCTTCCATAATTAATAGACGACGCTGATAAACGAGACCACGAGCTGCCATGAGGTGAAACACCAATAATATTGTCCATGCTGTACGCAGATCAATCTCATATCCAACAAAATAAGTCACCATCATGACGCCCCGACAAAACAGCAATAACGCACGCCTCGCAACCAAAGCAGAAGTTGAAACGAATCTTCCTCCCATACCCGAAACTATCGAGGCGGTTCTGCGATCCCAATATACTGATCAAGATGACGATGATGACAACAATGGTGATGCTAATGATACCAACAATACAACTAGAAATCAAGGCGATGACGATGTAGACGATCGGGAGGAGCAAGGCCTTTTTGAAAAGGACAATGCTACAATCAATACCAATGGCATTAATGGCGATGGATCCACTAGTAATAACAACAACAATAGCAACACCAATAACAATAATGACGACGACGAAGAATCGCGACGAATTGATCCAGGGCCATTTTACATCCAAACATCCACCATCGGAGACAAGTGGGAACTCACCTGGCCAATATGGCACATGCTCCCCAGGGATGAACGCCGTGACATTGCCGCACAACATGGAATGAAAACCATTGGCGAGTTTGAGGAGTACATGAGTTTGACAAGGGCGGTGGATGAGTCAGAGGGGATGGTTGGCGGTGGTAGCACGGGGTTAATGGTGCTTTCGGATGGGAATGGTGGTGTTGCTTCGGTTGGAAATGGGGTTGTTGTGGAGCAGAGTGTTAGTGAGAATGCCAATGGGAATAGCCATGTTGCTGTTACTGCTTCTGCTGCTGTTGCTACTGTCGGGAAAGATTTATCTACGATAATGGCAAATGTTTCCTTGGGCGATTCCTCTTCGGCGAGGGTGTCTGGGATGATGGGAAAGAATATTTTTTTCCGTGGAGGTCAATCGAACAAGCAAGATGGAGGTGATGATTCTTCCGTCTCCTCAGACGATGACAAAGAAGACGATGCAACAAAATCAACTTTGAAACCAACAACCTCCACTTCCAACGAAGACAATGCCGTAAAAATGCAACAACATCTAGAAGCCATCGAACACGGCGGACTCCCCTGCTCCCTCCCCGACGAAATCCTCCACAAAGCCTTCTCCTACCTCCCCATCGACGACCACGCATCGCTCGCCCTCGTCTCCCCCCATTGGTCTCGCTTCACACGCTCCGAATCCCTCTTCAAACTCCTATGCCAGCGAATCTACCTAAATCAATCCAAACGAAAGGCACTGCACGTCTCCAAATTCGGTAATTCCTACCGCACCATGCTCCAACTCCGACCACGGGTCCGCACTGGTGGAGGATTGTACGTATTGAAATATTCCGAAGTGCGAAAGATCCAACGCGACATGTGGACGGAAATTCCATTGGGGGCCATTCTCGAAAGTGTCTATTATCGATATCTCTATTTCTTCGAGGATGGACGTGTCATGTATGCATTGACGCATGCATCGCCGGTCGAAATGATTCCTCGATTTATTAAAATGTTATTGCATGGGTATGGAAGCAAGGATAAATGGGGTGTGTGGGGGCGGTATCAAATAAAGAAGGATGAGGTTCAGGTGTGGGCGGCGCAGGCGTGGCATGAGGTGTGTTTTCAGTTGAGGGTTATTCCGTCGAATGAATTTATGCAGTATGATAATGGAGATAGAGGGGTGTGTACTACCATGGCATTGGAGAAGCACATGTCGAGTATTAAGGGAAATTTTAACGAGGATGAGAGTCGAGATTTGGTGAATTATGAGATACCGGCTCAATGCTATTTTCGGTTTTTGAGAGATAAAAGACTTTGAATTCTCTGCACATGAATGGGCGACAACAATTAACTGCTATGGCTGTGCACAATAATCAAAAACCATTTTAAAACATTTCTTACAAATAATATCCAATTCAGAGATGGGGCACAAATACGATCGGGAAGATGCATAATTGAGACATGATTAAAAGTTGTGCTACAGTACAATACTTATTATTTGTTGATGTTTCTTTCGTTTAATTGCCACATCTAAATATCCCTATCTCTTGACATGTCTCGTGCGCTTGTGCACTTTGAACGAAGCAACTTGGCAGCGTTCGTCACAATAATACGACATTGAGCACTCACAGATTTTCATTCCTCAGGGGAAAGTTCTACAACAATACCCGCAGTCATTGAATTCTACATCACGTTTCACAGTGGCGACGCCGACCCTCTCGTCTTTTGATGGGCGGAAATGGATAATAGGCAAATTAAGGATCTTTCCACCATACGTGTAGTAGCGAAGTGTCTCAGTTCGGTGCTTTTTATCATACGGGCAGAACCACAAAAACATCCCATCAGTTGTCATATTATAAGGTTGTGGTGATCCATCCTCATTCTCGCCATCGCCCCCATGATAATAGGACCCCCCATTGAAACGCTTTGGTTATATTGTTCAAATCGTCATCAATAAACTTACTCAAAAAGAGTAAATCAAGCACACAAAAATCCAGATGGAAAAATGCAAGTTAAGTTATCCCACTTTTTTCAAAACAAACAGCTTTTCATATCCTTTTCCACCAGGAGACGGATGAATATCCATTACTTTCAACACTGCCCATTGATTCTTCCCACTGCTCTCCTTCTTGGCATTATTATTTTGGTTGTTTACCACACTCATGTTACTACTTTCATCAGTAGAAGTTTCTTTCGATTTATTACTCTCCATTCCCAAAAATTGTTCAAAAAATTCATTGTTGGCATTGGCTCCACCGAGTCCTTCCCCTACATACACAATTGTGTCATTTTTAGGTGTTGCATTCACGTAGGCTTGGGCAGTTTCAACCGCCATTGGACCTGGAGGTGGATACACCCTATGAATTATACAGAAATATCCAAAAATCCAGTGAGATTTACTTTCCTATTTCCATAGGTAATTGTCATTATTTCACTACACATCAAGGAATACAAATACAAAGCAACTTACAATAGCAATACTCTTCCACGAGATGCGTAACCTTGCACTGCATCTACATGAGAAGTGCATTGTCTCACATTATTGTAAAAATATTTTTCGGCCGGGACAGTGTTACGATGGTAAATTTGTGGCGACAACGGCAAATCTTGCATAGTATCATACGCAAGTACAAACTCCCATGACGATGACGACTGTTTATTGCGCGGATGATGCGGCACATTCCCCTCTCTATTATTTTGTTGTTGTTGTTGTTGCATTTCCTTATAATAATCCATCAACGCACGAGCCCACTGCCCATTCCCCGAACCCACCTCCACAAACCCCCTAGTAGTAGTACCATTCGTATTCCCCAATTCTTCCACCAAATACTGCAATATCTCCGGAGTATACCCCGTGCATCCAAATTGCATTAAAAAATCCTCGCGCATCTGTGGAGAAACACCCGCACCATAAACTAGGGAATTCATTTCTTCCAAAATGGTATTCATTTTTTTGGAATCTTGAGGATGCTGACGCGCTTCCTTGACTTGAGGAGAGGTTAGCAATTTGGTGAGACGGGTCTCGTCATTTAGGCGGCGGCGTAGTCCTCGTTGGAGTTGGGGGTAGGAAAATAGGGGGTCGTTGGGGGTGAGGATTCTGGGTGTTGGGAGGGAGGAGTGGGATAGGAGTTTGGTGCGGTAGAGAAGGAGGTTGAGGCGGGAGAGTGGTTTGAATGGTGTGGTTGTGATTGTTGAATTAATGTTGGAGGGAAGATGGGATGGCGGGTTGCTTGTAGTTCCTTTTTCGCATTGGCATGTTGTAGGGGGAAGCCAATAATTAATAGTGTGTGCGTCATTCCTTTGCAAGGCCGATGGAACATTATTCCAGACAGTGGCATGTATCGGACTGCTTGTTGTTGTAATTGAGCACTTCAGATTTTCATTTTTGCAACTCTTGTCCGAAACGCTGGAATCAAGACGAGGATTGTTTTCATTCTCTGTACTATCTACGACACCATTGTCCACCATTGAGGTTCCAAACCCCAGTGGCGAAGATGATACTCCATACGAAACAAGTGCTGCCGATGCAGATGCAATGATGAATGGTGCATTGGTCCGATCAAATGAACGAAATACTTTGTAGGAGTTCATTGCGAGGGAAGCTTGACCGTGAGTCTCTGTTGTGGATGCAATGTGTCAATGAACCGGACGTCAGGGGCGAGGCGGCGTTGGCTTGGCGGCGGCGGCCGGCGGTGTGTCCGTTCACGCTAATGCGGCCCAAGAAGTTTCAATTCGAAACTTTTCCGATTTTGAAAACGAAACTTCAAACGGACGCAGGACAGGCAGAAAAGATCAGACTGTTAGAGTTCGCATCTGCGTGATCGCTCTAGACATCGCCATCTTTTTCTCATGGCACAGAATTAATTCTCAATCTCAACTCTCAAACAAGTTCCTTTGTCATGATGTCAATCACGCACGTCTCCACATCAACAAATGGAATAGAATAAAACACAGCGAACCCTTTCTGCCTTTTATCTCAGGTTACATTTATCTCAGGTTACATCTATTTTTTACCATTTTTCAAAAACACAAACTCATTACTTTTTGGATTTATTCATCACAAACACCAAAACACCTCGTTTTCTATAATATTATATTCATCGTTCCTTTAAAAAAATGACGTGGACAAAGTTGCATGATCTTTGCGGATTGCGTCCAAATTCAACAAATAACGATGCCATCATTCAAAGGGCGAGGGCGGTGTCCGAGGAGATCATTCGGTGCGTTGTTTTGAATAATTGTATATATATTGAATACAGCACATGTTACTACTATTCGTTCAGTGCATTAATTGAGAAAGCTTACTTCATTATTTATCCTCATGGCATGTTATTATTTTGTAACCTGTACCCTTTTTCAGTGTCGACGATCGTGGATACACGCCGTAAGTAGATTAGATGGTAGTTCTATCACTCTCAAGACAGAGAATTCGCTTTTATATTTCACGAATGTTACTGTGCTTTGTGTTGGTATTCTGTCTCATATTCTTTTTACGCCTTTTAGACTACATATTGCGGTGGTATCCTTCGATCCATCCGTGAAAGTGATTAGGGCGCTATTGGAAGCAAACCCACGTGCTGCAATGGAGAAGGTGAGTTTTGTTTGTACGGACATTCTGATTAGATGCTTTTTATCCACCATGCATAGTAAACTTTTAAATTCATTCCTTATCATGAAATGAAATGTTAGTTTTGGCAACTGTAAATATAAAACAAACAAACTCTTTCCTTTCTATTTTTCATAATTTCTCTGCCACCAAATCTCTCTGATTCTGCATTGCAGGATTCGCACGGAGACACTCCGTTGCACATTGCTTTACGACCGAACTCAAATCCAAGGATAATTCGATTATTTCTTGATGCAAATCCAAATGTAGCATTTGAAAAGAACAAAGAAGGACTGTAAGTAAAAGAACATTCTTGCGTTCTTGTTTTATATTTGTTTGTATGTTTGGGCATCCTTTCACTCATCACTGTCAATAGCTTTCATCCCTTACTCAATCATTCTGATATTTTGCAACATACTTTTCACAATCGATTGATGTGTGCACTACATTTTCAGAATGCCACTCCATGCAGCATGCCGTTATTGTCCCAGCAATGATGAGATTATTGGAATGATTTTGGAGGCAAATCCATTTGCACTGCGATCACACACGAAGGTGAGTAGGACAAAGCATTTGTTCTAAATCTCGAACCATTGCATGAATTATAAAATTTACTGATGCACATAATTCTTACATGATGATTCCTAACTTATCCATCGTACTAGTTGGGAGATCTCGTGTCCAACAAGAAAAACGTGGTCCCATCTCTTGCTCCCAAGAACTTCGATCTCCATAATCAACACCTCGTCCTTGATGGCACTACCTCCCCCACATGGCGGCATTCTCAAATGAAAACCTCTGCCGAATTACAGTTTGAGGAACGCTCTCGCCAAATCCGCGATGGATCGTATCCGTGTGAGTAATGCAATGAGGAAAACGTTCAACATGTTTGGTCAATTCTCATCTTCACGTGCTTGTAAACCCATTACTTCTTGTCCACAGTGCACATAGCAATACAAAGCGGCGCCCCTCAGTCAGTATTGGAAATGTTGGTAAAAGCTGCTCCTGATGTCATTTCCTTGACTGACAAATTTGGTAGGACCTGCCTACATTTGGCTGTGGGCGATGCAAAAACGGTGGACAAGATGATTGTCACCACCGACAGTAACACACTTGGGAAGAAGTATCAAGACAAAAACCCAGTCACCACGGTAGAAGTCATTGAATTGCTCCATTCCTTAGATCCCAAGCAAATCAAAACACCAGAAAAAGTGTGCCAAAATCTTCCGCTCCATACAGCCTGTCAAGGAGGGTGTTCTGTGAATGCTGTAAAGGTGTTGGTGCAAACATATCCTGCGGCAATTCATATTAAAAATAAGGATGGGATGCGTCCTTTGGAAGTTGCCAGAACGTTTGGTAACTGCAGCGATGATGTGATTTATTTATTGGAGTTGAGCGAAGAGGCAGATGTTGATGTGTAAGGCAAAACTATGCAATCAGATTAGGAAGAACAACTGCCACGATGAAAGATAAAGACGTGCTAGAGTAAGATATTATGGCAGCATGCGGACTTGATAATAATACTTGAGCAACTTTGGAATGGACTTTTGCAGCACTGGCAAGGAGAATAGAATTTGATGATACATATGATTCCATCCACCGAAGATACATTTGTTTGGACACGATGCCCTGTTTGAAATTTATTGTTAGGTGTATGATTTTTCTTATTGCTTTGACATGATAATAATGCATATAATCATTTGATATAAGAATATCATCATTTCTTTTGCATAATTTTAGCAATATCCCTGCCATAAAAAAAATTATCAAAGCGCCACACTGATGTACAACCAACAAGGCACCAACTAATTTTAACGAGGCAAGCAGTCCATCCTCTAAATACTTAAAATACATACCTAACACACTCTCATACCGCAATTTTCAAAATCGAAAATCTCCATGCTCGACGTCGACCAAAAACAGTCCCTGCGGAGGAGCCATCCCCGGAGCAACGCTACGATCCCTCTTCTCCAAAATATCCTTCACATCCTCGGGACGCAACCTCCCCTGACCCACTTCCACCAAACAAGCCACAATATTTCGTACTTGATGATACAAAAAGCTTTTCCCCGTCACAACCACGGTGATGAGACGTAGCGTCTCTGGTGTGGTGTGCAGCGAAGGAAGACGATGATGCCGTTCGATATTGTTGCACTTGCTGTTGTTTTCCTTTTCCTCCATCCTCCGATAGACACCGCTCAATACACCTCCACCACCTCCAGCACCAAACTCGTTCCCATGATATCGTTCCGCCCCAACCCACACATCCTCCAACGTCACAACAGCACTTGATCTCTGACATCCCTTGCCCCTAAAACTGGTAAAATCATGAGTTCCCACGAGATACCCCCCCGCGCGATTCATGGCATCGACATTTAGCGGTGCGGCGGTATTCTTGCTCTTGGTTGTATTTCGGGAGGAATTTCGTTTGTCGTGGATGCGCCAGACTCGATCGTGTTCGAATGGATGGGAGTGGTAGGATGCGATGTTGTTGGCGGCGGCAGGAGCAGCAGTCGTGGTGGTGGTGGTGGTGGGTGCAGCATTCATGCCCGTTGTTGTAACACGAGTGTTACTAGTTGCATCCTCCTCCACCTCATCCACCTCATTCTCCTTCTCCTTTGTTGTCGTTGCTGTTGTTTCTTTTTCCAAATCCACCAATAATTCATCATACGAATGCAATATCCGATACGCATACACACGTCTTGTTGCCGTAAATCGTGCATCCCATGGAAAGTATTTGGGATTGCCATTGGCATTGGCATTTGCATTATTATCTGATGGTGGTAACGCAGCAGTAGTAGTTGGGTCGTAATATGGATTGGGAGTGAGGGTTGGAGGTGCGATTGCGGAGGAGAGGATGCAGATTGTGTTGTTGGTGGGTAGGTTGTGCAAATATTGTTGTGTGGATGGCATGGTCGTTGATGTGGATGATAGTGATAGTAGCGGTGATGGTGAAGATAGTGAAGGTGATGGTGCATTGTTGCGTAATTTTCTCAATTTTTTGCGCGCTTCTCTCCGTCGTTGTCTTTTTGGACGGTGTTGCTGTTGTTGAGGTTGTGGTTGTGTTTGCATTATTGTATCCACCAGATCGGTTTCATTGTTGCCAGCATTGGTATTTTGAGGAGGATAATTGGAAAGTCTCGAAAGATAAAAATTGAGTCCATGGACGAGAGTTTCTGGATCCCATGGTGGAGGATTAGTCGTAGTAGCAGCAGCAGCAGCAGTAGCAGCAGTAGCAGATGTGATAGCATCATTCCGTGCTTGGGAAGAAGCGTTATTCCCATCAGCATTATCCTCCTCATTCTTCTTCCCATTGTGCACAATCTTCATCATCATCTTCTTCTTCTCCTTCGCCGACCTCGGTCGAATATCCACATGAAACGTATTCCTCCACGCATGCACCCCCCGATCCGTCCTGGAAGAGACTTGAATATTTTCATGATTGGCGGGTCCCACCAAATGGTCGAGGGCGCGTCGTATTCGTCCTTCGATGGATTCTAATCCTCGTAGATCGGCTTGTATGATTTGTTTTTTGGTTGTTGTTGTTGTTGTTGTTGCATTTGCTTCCACCGATGTATTTGATTCTTGCTTACTACTATTACTAGGAGTACTACTACTTTCGTACACTAGACAATTCTCGCCATGAGGACCTTGGTAGCAAAATCCAAGGGAGTTGCCTCCGTGATATTGGACGGAGAATATGTAGCGGGTAAATGGTGGTGATGAAGATGATGAAGATGATGACGATGATGATGATGAGGTTTGTAATGATTCCGATGATGATGATAAAGTGCCATGTTTGTCATTGGTGGCACTAACAGTATTGAATACTGGTTTGCTACGGGAGGAATGATAAAAACGTTGGCAGTTGGGTTGATGACGATGATGATAATGATGATACTGGTTACGATGATGATGGTGATAATGATGACGTTGCAGGATGGGCAAGTTCTGCAAGATGGGCAAAATACTACTATTCCTCCTAGACAAATAATTGTTCGATTTGAAAAGTGTCGCAGTAATCGGTGTAGTGAGTGATGGCATCATTCTGGTGCGTTTGCTCTATGATGATGATGGTGGTGGTGGTGTATGGTGATGATGATGTGTGCTTTCGTTGCAAGTTTGATTCATACTCTAGAAAGTACTGCATACCGACCATATACTCCTTACATACTAATGCCATCTTTTGTTTTCTTGATTGTTGAATTGAAATTGTTGGGGCGTTGCTCGTCATGTGGCCATGATCATGCAATGGTCGGTCGGTCGGTCGGTGGTGAACCTTGGCGGTGGGAATGTTGTGCGGTCGCTGCATCGTGCGTCATGCGTCATGGGTCAATGATGTGATGGGTGATAGATGGGTGATTTTTATGGCGATTGAGGATTTTTTCTTGGATCTTTGATTGTGAACATACCAACTGGGACATACACCAACTGACATGAGTGACATCTCCATCAAAGATCATAGAAGTGGTAAATCCTATGTAAAAACACGACGTTTTCAAGAACACCAAACTTTAGTAACTGTTACGATAGTATGTAGTACTAATGTTGTTGTTTCACTTGATGGATCTTTATGTTGTTGTTAGCCACGAGCCACGAGACATGAGATGCGCTGCGCGCTGATGCTGGTGTTCTTTGACTACTACTACATCATAGACACAAACAGATCTCAAACCTCTCAAGACCGCCGCCATCATCACAAGACAGCTCCCCAGCCATCTCGCGACAAACCACACACACCAAGAACATTACGAAAGGCGAGAGGCGAACTAATAACCACACACACACAAGATGAATCTTCTCCGGCCATCATCATCATCGTCGTCGTCGCTCAGCCTCTCCGTTGGAATCATTTGCCTCCATATGATTATTGCCACGGCTGCGGCATCCTCCTCCTCCTTCTCCTATGCACTACCATCGTCGTCATCATCATCATCATCATCATCGCTGTCGTTCCCATGGAGGTCGAACAAGAATTCCTCCCCTGGACTATTGGCATTTGCAACCATTCCTCGACAACCGCATACATCGTTGTCGTCAACCAATAATCATTATAATAGTATGGCAGCTCGCATCCAGCATGTTGGCATCCGGCAAAGGAGCATGCCAGCAACAGCAACAACAACAACAACAGCTATAGCGCGACCACCATTATTTCGAACAAGTCGACTATTCATGCTGCCACCACCCGAGGAGATGGCATCCTCCTCCTTGGTAAGTACCATGCTACAACTGGCACAAGTAGCATCCCATCATTATCAAAATCATAATCAACAATACCAACATCATGATGATGTACATGGAATTATAACTGCAATTGCAAATCCATCCATCATTCCAATGAGGATGCTACCCATTCCAACAATGATGATGTTTACTATATTGACATCATCCATGACTTTCTTTTTACCACCCACACTGGACTATCTCGTCGATTTAATGGCATTGACATTGGGTGTTTCGCTTACTTTTTTGGTTGGATCGTCTGTTTTTTTAAAGGATGAGGATGGTATTGGAGAGGATAATGGTCCTTTGGCGGCAGGAGGGATGAACAATGTGGACATTGCTACTGCCGAAAATAACAACTACAACAACAACATCGACAACGACAACAACAACAACGAAGAAGAACCAATAATCCAATGCGACCTCACCGAAGAACCCGACGATCCACTCCACCTCCTCACTCCCCGCGTCTACGCCACCTCCTATTGCGCCGAAAGTCAAGTCGAAACGAATATACTCGAAACTGCCATGGATGCGTTTGCTTCGACGGATTTTGAGCATGAGCCTCATTTATCGAAAGAGTTGGAGGATGTTGTTGTTGTTGTTGATGATGATGATGATGGTGGGGAGGAGAATATTGTTGCTGCTGATAGTGGGGAGGAGAGGGATGATAAAATGGTTGACGAGGCGGAGATGGTAATGGGTGTGCGTTTGAGTGGAGGCGTTGGTGATGGTGATGGCGGTGATGGATTGGGTAACTCTGGCGATGAGAGCGGCAGTGTTGTCGGTATGACATTGGAGGAGGCAGAAATGTGGTCCAATGGCAAGGATCAGGGTCAGGATGGGGAGGAAGATGCCAAGCTCTCCTTGGAAGAAGCATCCATTGATTCACAGATAGATGGAGACATTCCAAATGGCACAACTGTCACCACTACAAATGAAGCGGAAGCACTGGTAAATGCAGTGGAAGATTTTCTTACTACTTCTTCCGATAATAATGATGACAATGATGATGATACTGATGCAACAGAGAAGGAAGAGCAGTTGCTGAAGGAATCACAAGTCGAATGGATGGAAAGTGAAATTCGAGCAGTGTCCATGGGGGGTCAAGATCATCATCCTGTCAATGTGGCGGCGGCAGCGGCAAATGCTTTGGCGGAGGATGTGGAAGCTACGAATGACGAATTGGCCTCGGGCGAGGACCAAGATGACGTGCCACAGGTTGATGATGAGTTGGTGACAGAAGGGGACGAGGTCCAAGGCAATGATTTGAGTGCCATCGATGATGTTGAATTAAATGAGGTAGTACGAGAAGATGGTGTTGATATGGAGGATGTCGCCCCTTCATCAACTGCATCAATATTGGCTGACACAGCGGAGAGAATGATCCTTGGCGAAGATATTGCATTCTTTGAACAGGCTGCCCTTTCAGAAGAGGTCGATCAGGAACAAGACGAACAAGTAATTGCAGAATTGGAACAGCAGCAAGCAAAGCCCACGGTGCAAGAGGAGATGCTATCCGAGGTCGATCAATGGAGGAATGACTACATTAAAGAAATCCGGAGCTATGTCCAGCAAAAGGGTATTGAAGAAACCAAAAACAAAATGAAAGAAAAATACATTGACGAAATTAGTGCTGTTATTTACAAAGACGACAAATCCGATGATCTGGCAACAATCTCAGCTAGCTCGGCCACCGAAAAAACAACCGACACTTCATCAGGAAAGCTGATTGGTAAATTCAATGCAGATAATAATAACAACAATGCAATCAAACATGCACTTGAGAAGGGATTAATACGGAGGATGAAACAGCGAAAAAGGTTGATTGCTGCGGCGTTTGTTGTGGTTGTGGGCAGGAGGTTGTTTTTGGCTTGGTTTGGCAATGCATGGCGTTTGTTTTGAAAATATGAATATCATTATTATTTGTTCAAGTAGAGACATTTCTGTAAAAATGTGCGGGGTATCAGGGAATGCATGTATTTGTTTTATTAGGAGGAAATGATTGATCATGATTTGTTGGCAGTAAATGAGGAAAGTTAGATTTCATGCATCATCGTGTAACTAAGAAAATCTATTTTTAGTTCATTTATTAGACTTTGAACCCATATATATCCACACTTTGTCGTCAACAATAAATAATTGTATGCATGCTGTGTTGCCTGCTGTCTTTTCGATCAATTCACTCATAATTTCTTTAGCAAAGGGAACCATTCACGCGGGATAAAAACGAAGGATGAGTACAGCCAAAGTGCTCCAGCAATTACCGGAAGAACGATATCTCTATTTTCTAGCACATCTTCATCCATCACTCTCATCACCCATGTCCCAATTGAGACGGCACGATACGCATTGGCAACACAGGTAAAAGGAAACAAGAGCCACTTGCGGTTTTCTCCAGTCAAGGTTATCATACATTCACCAGCTATTTGTGCTTGGAAAATGAACAAGTGAGATGCTAAAAGATGACCATTTTTCTGTGTCTGGGATTTATTAAAAATGCCCTCTAAAATGATCAACCAGGGCACCAAAACAGTGAAAAACAACTCCATTGTAGAAAGTGCTGCAAATATGCTTCGGAACCTGTTCGTTCTGGGCCGGTTGGATTTAGTTTTTGATTCAAATGCAGTCAGCGCCAGAATGACACCAATACCTACTCTGCATGCAACGTAATCTCTGTGCGGAATCTCGCCACGAAAGAGAAAGTAGAGCACCATGTCGCCGAGTGTCGTCGCCAAGAGAATTTTTCTAGACATGTTAGGAGCTAAGCCTCCTGATGTATTTATAGTCTTCGTACTAGCTTGCTTCATCATTGTTGTTGATTGTTTGTTCAAGAATTCTTCCTCGATCTTCTTCGATTATTAGTCTTTATTTTTTGCGTCACTTGAGAGTTTTCGGGGATAGGAAATAATGGGAACAGTAGTACTACACGTGCCATGCGCATCCCCGAAGCAGATGGCGAGATGTGAAATGGGTTTTGTAAAAACATCTCCAGAGCACGTGAATACGATGGACGTCTGTGGCCTCTGTGGCTGTCTGTGTGATTGAGAGAGTGTCCCATGACGTCAAGACAGTTGTTATTAGTGGCATCAAGTTTACTTGAATCACGCAACTACAATTAATCCAAAATACTTACTTGTTCCTATGTATCTAGTAGTGAGGATGTTCTCAAGCAACATGGCAAAAACGAGAACCCGAAGTCTAAGATTCATGGTATCAACTCTAATGTACATCTACATACGTAACATCTACGTCCATTCTTGGTACTAACATCACTTTTATGTCACCTGTCGCCCTGTCGTGGTGTGAACTATTTTTTCTGGGTTAGTATTAGAGTATCGTACCATAGTACTACGTACTACGTTGTAGTAGTAAATAGTACTCTAGGTAGTAGATTTTTTGTTCGCAGCGCCTCTGCGTGCATCAAGAGATTCTCATGCTCTATACACGAAGAGTGGCTCTTTATCTCGACGAGTGTTTCCCAAGATGTTACTACCATCATGCATGTTGCGTGCTATGTTGTATGGTCGTGGGTGCGTGGGTATTATTTATTTTTTGGTTCAGCTAGCGCAGCCGAGCGAGAGAGGATGAAGCGAGACAGCATCCGTTGAACTGTGAGATGATTTTTTGTAATTTTTCTTTCTCCGTTTCTTCACACCGATCTCGGAGTTCTAAGGATGCTCATAAAATCACGAAACATAAAATTTACAACAAAACAATCACAAGCCAGAAGGATACAAAAAATCCCATTTCTTAAACGATGAGCAATACTTTGGCACACCTCCCTACACCTACACTCATAATGGCGCCTACTCCACCAACCGACGGAACAAAACGAATGGCCGTTGATGATAGAGCATTGAATTCGTCACCGTCTTCGAAACGGACGAAAACTGAGCAGCTGCATTATTTTGGCGACGATCCCGTCGAAGATGAAGCAGTCGACTTTGCGATGGAATTACTCGCCCGCGAACATCAAAAGGGATCTCAAGAGCCAACGCTCGAGTTTTCCGTAGTTCCTCACCGAGAGTCAGTCGGTTTGGCATCCAGCGAGTTCGTCGGTCAAATATGCGCCACCGTCAAAGCGCGTGAGCTCCCTGCGGGCGATACATTCGCACGAGCACCCATTGATATCGTCGTGGCATTGGACGTATCGGGATCGATGCGTGTGGAAAAATTGGATCTATGCAAGAAAACCCTCGATATGCTCCTACGCGAGCTTCACCACGAAGACCGGTTCGGATTGATTTCCTTCTCGGACGAAGCCAAGATTGAAGTGCCTATACAAAAGGTGGACGATACGAACAAGCAACTGGCATTACACACCATTGAACACCTCGGAGTCCGAGGCCGTACAAATATTGCAAGTGCTATCAGCCTCGCCGCGCAAATGGCCAACAGCGTGACGAATCCAAACAAAGTCCGCTCGGTGTTTCTACTGACCGACGGGAATGCGAATAGTGGGTTTACGGAGGCAAAAGATCTCATTGAGCTCACGAGCATTTTTGTAGAAGAAGGTCATAATCCTCACACACCGCCAGTCACTCTTCACACATTCGGTTATGGCCAAGAGCCGGATCAGAAGCTGCTTCTTGACATGGCGAAAGTTACTTCGGGCGGTTCCTTCTACTCCGTTAAAAACAACTCTCAAATTGCTTCTGCCTTTGGCGACGCCATTGGTGGAATATTATCCGTTGTTGCACAGAATGTAGTTCTCACTATTTCTATCCCAGAAGAATCGGCGAAATGTGGAGCCGAAATCATCGCTATTCACCATGATAATAAAAAAAAGATATCAGAAGGCGTTTATGAAGTTTTTTTGGGAGATATTTATGCAGAAGAAAGCCGGTGAGTCATAGTTTGATGCATGTATTGTTCATTTAAAAGAAATTAACTGTTTTCTTCTAACAATATAATATTATTGTTTCACTACTACTTCAAAATCCTAAAGTGACATTCTTTTTGATGTCGCGCTCATGTCCCCTACAAAAAGCTCGAGTTCTCAAGAAAATCCTCCGTCATTGACCCATGCATTGGTAGAACTATCATACATGGATACCATTAGGCATACTCACATTGGTCCTATCGCATGCGAGGCAAATATATCAAGACCCAATGACTCTTCGCTTTCTTGGCCAAATCGATATGTGGCTATCCAATGGATGAGAGTACGCACTGCCAAGGCCATTTCCGCAGCTGAACATCTCGCAAGAATAGGTGAGTTAGACCCTGCAAAGAAAGAGCTCCGCAAGTGGGTGGAAGAATTCCATCGCGAAGCTTTTGAAATCGCTGCAAATGAGGACCCTCTTATAGTTCAGTTGAGCGTGGATCTTAAAGAATGTGTAGATATGTTAAATGAAAAAAAGTACAATGCATATGTTGAGAATGAAATGGGAGTTAGGGTGCAATCACATTTTTCACAGCGATGCTCGGAACCCATGACAGGGAAGGTGAACGTTTATCGGACGGGTCAAAAGTCGTTACGGGCACAAGCATTCAAGCAACAGGGGTCGTCTATGTTGAAAAGGTAGCCACGTTTGCGACACTCAATGACCTAGGGATAATAATATGCGTTTGAGTTTGTTGTTTTATATGATATTTACACTGATTGAATACGAGCAATAGCTAATAGTAATGCAACAATTGAAATTGTTTTTAAGACCTCTAAGTGCTCTAAGGTACCATACGATGGAAAAATGATCTGATAGAAATTGCTTGAAATTAGTATGAGTAATAAGCCGATCTTTGGTGGAGTTCTAAGCGTCTATAAGATTAAGTATCGTATGGTCTGCAGCGAGGAATGTTGTTAAACATTATTCATTTTTTCATGGTACGAATCGCTCGTTTCATTTAGAAAGCAAATAATAGGACACCATTCCACATGAATTCACTTCTCGAATGCGGCGACGACGATACAAAAGACGCTGACCCACACGCTACACACCATCATACAAACACCGAGTATGTTGATATTGGCGAGTTCGCATCTTTTGCACTCATGTCGTGAGTAGTCATACCAATGCTGCATTCCTTCGATATTTTTATTTGGTCTACTTTTAAGAATCATCATATCAATACTATCAGAACATCATCGTCGCCCGTGCTTTCCAAAGCACCAAACCACAAGACACCACATATGCATGAGCGCAATGGCAAGGAAAGATCAGGCCAATTGAACATGATGAAAAAAGCAGGCATCGGATCCACTATTGAGAGATTGAAGAAGACTACGTCGTTTACACGGAATATCTCCATGAAACGGTCAAAGAGTAGACCAGATAGAAAGGAGTTTCTGAACGACAATTTCCTGACGGAAAACTTATCAAATGACCCATCTACGCATGATAGCAACGCCTCTTACAGAAAGACCACGAAGTTGCGGAATCCGTTTCAGTTCCTGAAAAAGAGTAGACATACTGCTTCATCGGATTCTACAAATGTCGATAGTTCAACCTTTGTCGAATTCACTCCTCTCAATTCAGAAGACATTTCAGATGAAGCAGCGGATGATGCATATTTCAATGGCAGCATGGCCATATTTAATGTATTCAAACCCAAGCCAGAAAACAAGGAAGACATGCTTTTAGCTCGTATTAATAAGTTGCAGAAAGAGTTAGACGAAACGAACAGTGTTGTCGAGGGTTTGAACAAAGAGCTTGAAAAAATACACACCGAAAAAGAAGATGCAGCTCGTAAGCTTGATGGGATGATAAAATGGTCAGTGATGAATGAAGAGTCAGAGCATGAAGATCTGCGATTCATTCGCATGGTTTTGTCAGACCGGAGTGATTTGACAGATGAAGATACCGTCTCTTTTTATGAGCGAGGCTTCTGTTCGTGTCTGAACAACTGAAGCAGTTTGTCTTGTCGTTTCTTTTCCTGTCACCGCTACGAATACCCTGTCGTTCTTTATATAGAACTGTATTTGTTATTTTGATGTTCCTACCTTTTCTATGCATGTAGATTGTAAATGATATTATTCGATTCAGCAGTATCGATTTTCATTCTATCCAATTGCAATTATTATGATTTAATAAATGCATAGTGTAATATGTAGTAAATGAGAATATGGCACCATTCAAAAAAATCCTACAACATAACCAAGTAATAACGCATTTTCTTGGAAGGCAGTAAAAGAAATATTTCTTGTCCTCGTTTCTTCATCAAGGTGATTTATTATTGTCATTATCTTCTGCCTGCATAAAATTATCTCGAGAATAATATAATTGTTGTTCTTATCAGCAACATGAATTGCATTCAGAGAAGTTTTGTCCATTCATGTTTTTTTGCGATGCACAGATCGTGTCCCTGTGCCTGTTCGAGAAATTTGGTAAGTGCTAACAACAAAGGATGCCGCCCTTATCAAGGATTTGATTTGGGAGTTGTAATAATAATTAAAGAAATAAGTGATTCAGTATTAGCAAATGAAATCGGTGTCTGAATTTAATCAATGACGTGCGATACAATTTCAAGTCCAAATCCTTGTAATAGTCGCGATCAATTGAACAACTCGATGCCAGGTTTTCATAATATTTCCACCCGGGATCGACAAAAATGGTTCAAAGAGATCGCCCATCAGGAGCATTCCAAATCCCCGCTAAATACATGATCCACCACTGCCATGAGTAAAGGATCGTTCAAAATAACAAGCAGTGCCATTGAAGAATGGTGTATAATAAACAAAAGCAATACATCATTCTGTTGCCACAAGCCCATTCGATTACATCATTCACAGCCAATTGGCCGAAAACGATCAGGAGATTGAAATATTAGCGGTATCCAAAAATAGAAGATTGATTGAGCCCTTGATGATGACTGTTGATGATGCAACAGTATGTTGGGCAAGCGCCATGAATTTGGAATATTGTGCTTCAGGAGTGATGATGAAATGGGCCAATCGGAACAATGCCAAAATTAGAAAGATGATAGGGAATTCTAATTTATGCATTATCCTGTGTTCTGGGCCCTCAAGTTTTCCTGAGCCTTGTTGAATAGATTGTCAACGTCCTTGGCACTCAAGCAAACATTCGCCATCAACACTTGTGTGAGGCGATCTGTAAGTCCAAGTGTATTCTTGGGTGTGGAGGCTGTTGATTTTGTGGCATCAGTCGAGGTGGTGGAGCTTGCTTTATTCCAATTGCAATGGTCTTTGGATTTCTTCTTGTTCTTGGACCATGCGCCATGCATATCAGGGGAGTGAGAAGAGACATAGATGCAATCATTGTTGAAGGTCTTATGATGTTTACAACACAAATAGGTCCGTCCATCCACAACTTTCACATCACCATCAAATTTCTTTCGTCATTCTTCAAGAGTAGAAGATTTGGAATTAGACTTTCCTCCTGGGAATCCATTTGTGACATTAGCTGAGGCATTTGAGTTCCCAGGCACAGTATTTCCAACTTTTCCCATCAAATCAAGCTTCTTGGTAAGTGCCATGATCTTGGCATTGCGGGGATCATCTCTGCCCCATGTTTTGTCTTTGATCGTATTATTATATTTTGTCCTAGCCGCAACATCAACTGATCAGGGGTAATGTTGCGATGATAACCATGACCCGGTTGAATGTCATCAATGATTCAATGCATGAATCCATTGAAATCAGCATTGGGGCCAGTGGCTAATGTTGTATAGATATAATGACAATAAGAGTCAGGGGTGTGGCCATTCTCCTTCAAGATACGATGAATATTTTGCATTTTCGTTAGCATTTTTCCTACACTGTTTCCATCCTCGTGCATTTTCATTGATTCAAGTTGCGCCTTGATGGAGTCCATGCCAACCATGGTATCCAGATCAATTTGAGTCAAGATGATTTTTAAGATCGTGGGACCATCGTAATGACGTTTGCCAGTCGTTGGATCGGAGAAAGCAAATTGCTACTTTTCAATCAGCAAATCTTTAAATCCAATTGTCGAAAGGATGTTCTCAATCAGTTTGGCCAAGACGGAGGCATTGACTTGGTCATAAAATTTTATCTTGTCAGGGTCAGTAGTGTCGGGGTCAATAGCTCAAACTAGGAATGGTGGATTCGAAAGTGCAGTTGGAGCTGTGACTGCAGTTGAGAATCGTTTCAGTGATTCACGCTGAACATTCTCAAGTGATTTTTTTGAATATTGATGAATCAAGTTTGCGTACTTGGCCGTCGAACCATCTGGATTGAATACAATGATGGGCACAAGCCTGGAAGAATTGATGAAGGCTTGCCACATTTTCTTTTAAAAGTTCAAATGATTTGCCATCCAGTAATTCTTTAGTCTTTTCCAAGAAAATCTGTTGACCGGTTTTGGTTCCTGGGTTGAAATTACCATGGAAGAGGTTCGTTTTCCATTCAGTTGTTGGAGCGAGAGCAGCCGTGATTATGGAGTGCAATAAGGTAAGTGGGTCAATAATTGGCCAAATGTTTGGAGCGTTGTGATTTGATCTAAGTTGCCATGACATGCAAATTTCAAAATCAGATTGATTCAAAAACAAATTTGTGCTTTTTGCAGCAAAATGATTTGAGTAAGGTACTGATAAACTGTGTGAATGCAACAACCATTCACTTGCGATTGACTTTGCTATCGCTTCCTAAATCCAACTAGACAATGCTAATTCTATTAAGGTAGACTCTTTAAAAGAACAATGAGAAGATTAGTTTACTAATCTTTGCTGAAGTTTAGAATTTGAAAACTCTAGAATCACTGTTTTAAAAGAGGTTTAAAACCAGATTCTCACACCCATGACCTTGACATAATGTTGCAACAGAATTCACAATCTTTCTATTTGAAATACCAGCTTAAGCGCAAGTGTTTCACATTCTTTGGGAGCCTCCAGAAAACGAGCTCCTCTGTTTAACTATATTGAGCCCTTCGTTCGTTGACCTTTGATGAGTCTCAGTGTCAAACCAGCCAAATTCCACTGTTTGAATCTGAATAGTAGTACTGCCTGGACCCTTGATTGATGTAACATTCCAGCACAGACTTGAGATGATATATTCTCTTACTCTACTACTTTTGAAATCCGTGCCCAGCACATGCTAACTTCCAAATGGCATCACAATCTAGTCATGACGCTCCCCCATAAGATGCTCATTCTTGTCCAAAGGAAGTGCTCATTTACATGATCAGAACTGAGTGTTCAATTACTATCTATCTCTATGCACCATTGGTCCGTGTGAGAGGAACTCTCAATAGATAATAGATCAACTGTGCTCTGCATGTTCATGATCCATGATGCCGCCACATGATGCTCCCATATTATTGTATGATGAGATCCAATACAAGGACAATGTAGACAAGTGGGGGGTGTGGTGACGGTTGATGATCTTGTTAGCAGGAGTGGTTGGACGGGATTATTCCGATTCTGAGCAAAGACAAAGAGCAAAGAGGAGACCTATTTGGTATCAACGGTCTTCACAATACGTTATGGTGAAATAAGTTGAACAACAAGCTGCACATGGGCACCATCGCCCATAGGTGTTATTGCATTCAACACTGTTTATAGGATACAGGAGGGGCTTCTTTCTTTGGAGCCTTTGACTTGATGATTCTGGACCTGAATCCGAGACGTCCTCCTTTGTCTTTGTGTTTGTGTCATCTTTGGCCAGGACAATTGAGGCTGATCAAACAGCAATGATGACGATGGTATGTATGTAGATGAAGGTGAGTACAACCTTCATTAGTATGCTAGTACATTTCTTTGAATTGTTTGTTATATCTAGGGGGTCCAGCCCAATCTGTCACGAGTCAGTCGTGAACAAAAAAATCGGGGCAGTTTTTTTTGACGAGGGAGGTGGCATGGCCAGACGAATCCTCGCCGAAAAAATCTCAACGCTCGGACCCCAATTATGACGATCAATTCAATCAAAAAAATTGTAGGTTTGCCCTGCCACCCCCCCACTTGGCAACAGCTTATTCTCCCAAACAAGCTGTTGCGGTGCACTTCTGAGCCCCCGGGGACATTCATTACGGTCCTAGGTATGTCCCCATGTACTCAGAACGAGCATTGCTTGGACGCTCGACGAAAACAAGGCGTCACAGAAACAGCACCAAGCTGCGGTCGCCTACAATTTTTGATTGTTGCGTTGTATCGACTTCATCGCAAGCCCCAATCGCAAGCAGCAACACTCCCAATACCTCCAATCACCATTGGAGGGCAGGGATTATCATCCTTGTTGCCTCCCCCCTTTGCTGCTTGGCCCATCGTGTCCGCCTAGCTCCGTCGGCATCATCGCGTCGTCCTTCATTTTTCGTGCACGTCGCACCGTCCTCGTCCCAGTGCCACAGTCCTCACTCAGGATGGCTGGGGAAGATGATGGGACTCCTCCCAATCTTACAGCCGACACAGAGAAAGATGTGTCGACTGGCCAACGCAACACCGAAGGCACCGATGCATCGACCGACCTACGCGAACGCACCACCACCAACGAGCGAACCGATGCATCGACCGAGCTACGCAACACAGAAGGGGGCACCACCAACGAACAACCGGGTGCATCTACTGCAGCAAAAGCAAAAGCAAAATCAAAATCAGCCCTGGATGCGACCAAAGCAAAAAATATAACAATCAACCAATTATCTTGGGAATGAAGGGTGATCGTTTGCAGTGTTCTTCTGTCAATTTGCCATTCTCGTGCATCGCTGGCAGATAGGCCTGCTGAGTGGTGTCATCCTATCTCATTGT
>JALLAR010000106.1:0-22855 GCA_036939335.1 Conticribra guillardii
GACGAGACCATTTTTTGACGTAGGAATAGTACAAAAAAAACGCTTGATTAGACATCATTGGGTGCGCTTTATTCAACGACATATGGTAGATATTAATGTGTGCTATGGTACAGCTCTTCACTTGGCATTAAGATTAAATGCCTCGAAGGTTGGAATTTTGATTGAAATTAATTTCTACTACGAAACACACAAACCGAATTTCTAAAATATGTCCTTACGTGTGCGTTTAATAATACTAACAATCCATGTTTTAAAAATGAGCGTTCTTATAACTTGCCAACTTTGAATTGTTTTATGCAATTGACAGTAAATCTCTTTTATGTGCCTTTATCTTCAATGTTCTTTATCAGACGGCATCATAAAATCCATCATTGATGGAGTTCCTTTAGGCCTTTTAGCAACAGGCAGAGGCTTTTTACGGGTTGCAATACCTGCACATTTAGATAGAGACGATTTTTTCCACGCGCTACTAGTGACCGAAGTCTCAATTTCTTTTTGCCTTGCAAATCCTGCAAGAATAGCGCTAGATGCAGTGGTGCGTAGTTTTTTGCGCAAGCCGGTTCCACTTTGATTGTTTTTGTTTGAGTTGAAGTATGGGCTGATGAAAGGGCGCTTGTTGACTGATGATGTCTTTGGAACAAGATTTTTTGGTTGTTTGCAGTTTGGATAATTTTCTTTTGTGGCTGACATCACCTCTGCCTCGCCATCTTCCAAAAGCTCAATAGCATCATGTGGACTACTTCCTCCAGCCATTTCATCGTTTCTAGCCATTTCTCTAAAATGCTCAGGTGGTGATGTGGATATTCTTTGCGGCAAGCCATGTGCTGACTTTAATTGTTGGAAATATTTGCTGGCGACAGCTTTGCCTTTTGATGAAGACTTTAACGGTGGCGACTCTGGTATTATCTCATAATCAAATTTGCTGTCCTCAATTCCACTTGCAAGATCACTTTCTTTAGACACATGTTGCCTGCCTTCTGCCTTCTTCTTTTCGATGTCAATTTCCTTAAGCATTTTCTGAACATCATTGCTCCGGGAGTTAGATGAATCACGAACTGGTGATTCATCATCCATTTTTGCGCTTTCGCTATCACGTTGTAGTTCACTTCTATCGACTCCAGTGAAGTGCCTTGATTTGAAGGTGCCTTCAGCATTAGTAGGTGTATCCCCGTAATCAAACATATCCGCTGATTGACCCGGCGAAAATAATGGCGACGTCATCCCCTTACCTGCACTTTTCCTGGCAGCGTGATTCGCGAAGTCTGGGGATTGCATCGGTTTTGAAATGTTTTGGTCTGCTTCTGTTGCAACGCGGACAAAAGCGGCAAAAGGATTCCACTCTTTTTTTTTCTCGGCAATGTGCTTTGTGCTGTGTGCTGGCGTCCGTGAGGGACTTTTCCTCTTGACAATGAATCTGTCACTTATTGATTTATCAATCATATTTGTGCTCGAAACATTCTTCACAATGTCTGCCATCGCATTGCTACTGACGTTTTGAAACAAAGCTTTAGGTCTGACGCTTGGCGCCTTCAAGAATGATTGTAAACGGGTTTCTTTTTGAATAGGAGGCTTTTTATACACATTGGCAACAGGGCCGTTTCGACTAGTAGTACTCATCCATCCATTGTTGCCTTGCCTTGCTGGGACGAAAGAAGAATTTTCAACAATTGAAAGTTCAGTCTCGGATAGCTTTTTCAAAGCTTCTTCAATTGATCCAACAAAAGGTAATCCTGGGTCGAAACGTTTTGTGCAAGGAAAGAAATCCGAAGGCAAACTCTTTGCATCACTACTTCGCAAATCAGTTGGTTTGTGAGAGACGAGAGGCACAATTTTCCCGTCGCATATTGTTTGCACAAGATGATAATAGAATATAGCTTCACTTTTGGATAACAACTCCTCATATTTTTCTTTTGCCTCGCTATCTGAACAGGGTGGCGAAGAGAAGTCATCCTCTAGTTCATCATCATCAACATCGCCATCTTCAGATCTTTTATCACTGATTGCTTCTGCAAGTAGCCGAGAACCTTTAGGCAATGATTTCAACACCCTCTGAAACCGCACACCAGGGTCACGATGTGATGTCTCCTTCACTAATTTGAATGCAGTTACTGGACCAACTTTGGACAATCGATTTGGGATATAATCACAGCCAGCCAACACACATGACTGGACAAAAAGGCGAACGCCTGAACCAGGATGCAAAGCTTCCTTATTAGCAAATGCACGAAGAGATGAGAGCATAGCTGCACCACTCCCACCACCATCACCATTTGATCTTCCTCCACTGGCAGTTCCAGATTTTCCACCGCCTATAGAAGGTAACTGGCGACGAATCGGCGCAAATCCCATGTCATCATAATCAACTTCGGATACATGCTTTTCTTCTGGAGATGATTGTTGAGCAGAATTATTTTCATCTAATAAAAATGTGTCGCTGTGATCGCTCTTTTTCATTGGGCTATCACTCCAGTCTCTTTGCCTTCTACGCCGTCTACTTTGCACTGACGATGACAGCATTTCGGGATTGACGAGCCAGTCCATTGTTATAACATCACACGATCCGTCTTTTGGGTTGAGTTTGTATATTATAGGAAATGGCATTCGGCATACAGCAGAGTAGACAAGTACATCCGAGTCCTTAAGCGAACAATGAAGAAAAAAGTTGAGAATATAATTACATGGGACACTGAAAACAATGCGAAAAATCAAGACAATCAAGTCACGAGCAGATGTCTTTTTCATGCAAAGAATGATTTTTTTGTTGGACGAACGAACTCAATTTGATATCATTGAAATTCCAAATTTATAACAAGGACGATCATTATTTGTGAAATAGAAACAAAACCATTATGGACATCAACATATCAACCAACGATTTTTTTTTCCAAAAAAACATACCTCCGTAACCACCGCATGAGTCAATCCATCCACGCACAACTTTACCAATTGCGAATCAGCCTCATATGGACTAAAGACATATTTTACCCTAGCGTTCCCATATTTACCCCACTCTTCTTGAACCGCTCTCGCAACCACCTGCGCCATCTCAGAAGTTCCCTTGACACATGATTTATATTTATCCCTTGCCTCCTCCTTTCTCCCAATTGCCATTAATCTCCTCGCCTCCTCCAAATTAGACTTCCGTTTTTGTTCTCGATCCGCATTAGTCCCGCTTTTCAATGGTACTCGAATACCATCAAATACCAGGTAAATAGTTGCAATCTGCGCATGGTTTAAGAGTTCCTTACATCGCTTAAGCATGTAGTTGGTGTAAGCTTTTTCCGCGATCGGATCGCGAGTGTTGTTTTCCATAGCCTCGACGAGACGATCGGCACAGGTGTACCCTGCTTTGAAGAGCCAGGAAGAAGCATCGACGGCGAGGGATTTGTTGGCGAATTGACGAATGTTGTGGCGGGGTGTGTTTTTGTCGCGTTTTCCTTGTTGGTGGCAAGGATGAGAGGGTGGCGGAACCAATAGCGGGTGGAGGCTTTTCAGCAGGCCTTGAATTCCCATGGTTGATGGAGTCTCAAGTGGAATTTCAATTTAAGATAAATCTCTTGCGAGAGCGAGGTCTGCGACTAATTTGAATTGAGGTCGCTAGGATCGGTTACCCGGACGAACTCATCCATCATATTATTAAGACCCGATAGCTATACCAGCATGCAAAAACTAAGTTAAAAGGCAATTCATTTGATGAAGGTTGTCTATTAATTGGGTGGAAATTGAATGCCGCCAATAATATTATGCATGGCTGAGTGGGTGCTGCATGCAGGTGGCGCTGCGTCGTCGACAATTCCACACTTCTTGTGAATAGGCAAGATCATCTTCTATCAAGCAAGCTAGAAGCTAGTAGTACCACGACAAAAAAATATCTAGGAGTTCCGTCGTTCAAAAGACGAAAAACCTCATTTTTTTGGCGCGCTTCTCAGGTAAATAATTGGTAATTCTGGTTATGTACTAGAAGATATTTGTTAGAGATTCCAACGTTAAAAGCTACTATTGCTGTCATTGCGATTTTTATCATCTTCCTTGTTTTGTTGTTAGTTGTTGCTTTTCTCATGGTTGTTGGTTGTTGGCCGAAAAAGCGCGCGCCGTCGGTCGTCAATGTTCATGTCGTATGTAGAGGTCGTTGATTTAATTCACAACTGATTCACAAAAACGAAAAGCAGATAGAAGCGGACGGGAGAAAGATACTAAAAGAGGCCGCACCAAAAACCGGACAACATACATCGTCATCATGGTTGACACGAGCATCATTCGCCCCCTCACCAACTCCCAAAAACTATTTCTCCAACGGCTCATGGTCGCGCACGTTTTGTCCGACAGCAAAGCCAAGGAACTCTACGCCTCCATCCGCGAGAAGTTCGCCAACGTTCATTCAGGCAACGATGCTGACGACGAAGACAATGACGACGGCATCGATCAAGGGTACCTGGGAAATACTTTCGAAAACTGCCTAGGAATCATCAATGCCAGTCTCTTACCTGCATTCAACCTCGAAATATGCACTGTCTCCCTCCCACCTCTCTACGATCCCGACAATCGGCTAGCATCAGTACTATCCCAAAATTCAGAAGAAACCCCTTCTAAACGCAGTCGCAAAAGCAGCAGCGCCGCCCGTCCCGCCCTCGTAAAATACCACGCCCTTGTTAACCGGTCCAACGACACCATTGCACAACAATCAGCATCCCCTCTCTCGCACCGAGGCCCTCACGAACTCGCCTACTTTCGCCTCGTTCTCGAAAAAATCGTCGAGCGGGGTTTGGACGACGATGCTGGAAATACTGTCAATGTTGGATGCACAGGGGCCATGAGCCGAATGGATCTCATTAACCTTCGTACAGAAATGGAGGGTCCTCATAAGGAAAAATTGACGATTGCACAAACTGAGATGGCATTGGAGATGTTGGAGAGGGAGGGGTGGGTGGTGTTGGCTGCACCTCCGGGGGACGACGACGATGAAAGTGACGACGACCAGGACGACAATGACGATGAAGACCAACCCAAGAAACGGAAAAAGAGGAAGAGTAGCAGGCCATCCTCTTCGGGCGGGAATAGGAGGAAATCATTGCGTGGGACATTTTATGGAGTTGGACCTCGGTCGTTCATGGAGTTGGGGGACTTTTTACAGGCGGCAGGGTTTCCGCAGGAGAGGATGCCTCAATCGATTTTGCATCGAGCTTAGGGAGGAATCATGGTTTTAGGAAGTGTATTTGGATCATGGTGGGGTTAGGAAGATCTTTAAGAAGTGAATCATTTGCCTTGTGTGCAAATGAATTATTCTACTTGCTGTAACGCAACAGATTTTTCTACTGCATTGCATTTTCAGTTTCATAAATTCATCATAACTACATTTTCAGAATCAGGAGTTTTAATAAATGTTTCTTTGTGTTTCCTTCATGTCAAGTTAGCTAGAGGTATTTTCGGGATCTTTCATGATGCATACATATTTTCATTGAGCCTGAATGTTATGACCTTTCCGTTGGTGCACGCAGAATTCCAATCAATATCATCTATCTTTCCCTTCGCTCTTGCTCGGTGACCATTTTTTCAGTTGACATCATGGTGATGGCCGATGGCCAGCGGTCAAGATCAGACTGACAGGCGACATGGTCTGTCTGGATATTTTGTAGGAGTAACTTATTATGAAGTTTCTCTGTAAGTTACGTAAGTTACACCGTAAGTTACACCCCGTTTTTGAAAACAAGACACTTCCCATCACTAACCATCACCCATCACCTCCATCCATCTATCCCATCGCCCAAGATATTATTTCTTAATGCATTTCCTCCGTCCATCATCCCGCCGCCAGATAGCGCTGCCATCGCAACATCTAATCTCTTTCCTCCATCGCCGCCCAAAGAACTTTCGGCACCACCAGAGTTTGACTACTCCCGGGATCCGATACCATCATTATGAAGTGCAATCAACAAATAATACTATCATTCAACCATTCTGCTTGTGCAATCAAAGCTAAAAAGGAACTTTCAGCTGTAGCAATAAAAAGAACAATGCCTCAGCTTGCATTATTTATAATATGGGCCCTTGTATTCATACCGTCGCCTTCCTATTCTTCTTCAGCCCGATCTTCGTATGCACGTCAATCTATCAACCGCAGTAAATCGAGAGTAACATTATTTGTACCTTCGTGGAAATGGGAAAATTCGAGAGCGTTTCGATTGAATAACTCCAATGAACGAAAACTTGCAGGGTTTCATTACCGAATAGTGATCGACATTAATATTTTTCCAGGCATAACAAGTGACACTGATATTACGCCTACGGCAGTATTTACGAGAACCACATCAATCATTTGCTGCGGTGTGCGTGGAGGCGGGGATGATCGAGAAGTTCGAACTGATGATTGCAATACGAATCCAAAAACTCGAGGCGGATTCAGAAAGAAACACAGCTCCGACAACGCCAACAATAACGAAACACACCTCAAAAGTAGTCGAGCATTCGGCATTTCCTTATCGCTGTGCATCACTTACCTCACCGTCATGGGAGCAAAATGTGCGCTTCCTAGCACTTTGTCACTATTGACTTCCCCAAATTCTGGACTTTCTCATCCATCCTCTTCGATCCTTTCACGAGAGTCAGTTGTATCTCGTCTCCTCGCATTTTCTACCTTATCCATTGCCACAGGAAAACTTGCTCTAGGACCAATCATTGATTCTCTTGGCGGCATTGCATCTCTGCAAATAGCCCTTTCTACGCTTGGTGTGTGTCTCGGTTCCATTGGTTTCGGCCCACAAACGTGTCCCACACTCACATCCTTGGCAGTGTATTGGATTATTGTGGACTTTGCATTCAGTTCTTGTTGGGCAGCATGTGTCAAAACTATTCGAGAATATTTGGAGGAAGAGAAATGGGCTAGAGAGATTGGACGGCTGGCTGTGGCGGCACGCACCGGGAATGCAGTTAGTTTTGCATTCTTTGCTTGGTTGTTGCAATGGGCATCTGGTGCGGGCGGTGACAATAGCGGAAGTAGGTTACTGTCGGGAGCGACTGGGTCGGTTGATTCGTCATGGAGATGGGTATTTCGAGCTTCTGGTGCCATTCAACTGGTTCCTCTATTGATGCTGACGTACTTTGGGGAAAAGAATGGCAGCAACAACGCAAAACAAATAATTGACGGTCACAGTACTATCGAGCAGCCCGATAGAATAAAGAAGGAGAGCAAGCTCAAAATATCGCTTGACATACTTCGCAAGCAATCCCGCACAGTTGAATTCTGGCTTCATCTTCTCTCTCGGTCAATAATCATGGTGCTAGTCTCGTTTCTTCTATTCATTCCTACATACATGACGCAATGCTTTCAAATGTCTTCCGCATCTTCGGCTCGAGTTGGGAGTGTTTTTGCTTTAGGCTGTCTGTTATCAGTGTCAGTTTTGGCGGAGAAATCATACCCTTCATCATCGCACATTGCTACATCATCAGCTCCATATGCAAAACCACCAGCACCTTCAGTTCCAATTTACAAAACTAAAGCGTACTGTATGCTAACGTTCCTCGCCTTTTCAACAGTCTCTCTGGCACTTCAGACCGCGTTTCTCCGAAATCTTCTTTCCATCCCATCCACTGTTGGGACTCTTCTAATGTTCCTATGGGGATTCAGTCTTGCTATACCATTTTATCTTCCATCAAGTATGTTTGCCTTAAAACGCGGTGGAAAAGAAGGCTCGGCAACAATTGCGGATGCATTTGATGTATGCGGGTTTGGTTTGTTGGCTGTGTTCAATGGGTTTGTGGCTAGAATTCTAGATGTGAGTGGAGAAGTTGGAATAAAAGGTGTGTTATCTAGTAGAAAACAAGCATGGCTGCCTGTATTTCAATGGATGTTGAGTGGATCTCTTGTAGCAATGCTGTCATTGTTTGGGGCGGTGTGGTTGGAAGGTAAAAAGGATGACAAGTTTCCTTCCTGATTCATATGCAAGGGTAAATGTTTTTAGCATATGACGCAGCTAGTGCAGTGTGTGTAGGGAACTGAATTTTTGCGCGCAATTTTATTTATTTGATACCTGTCCAAAATTACGAGAAAGTGCTGCTCTAAATAATAATAATGCTAACAAGTATGTTGTTCTTACAACAATCACTAAATTTTATCAATTCAATTTTGCCCCTGCTTTTAACAATATGATCACAACCTCTGCATTAAGTATTGTGGGGACTTTGTTTTTTTTGTAATGCACAATTCAGCTTACACTTTGCCGTGATATTTGCCCATCATTTGTGTCACTTTAGTAAAGTTTTAGTCAAAGTATTACTTCATCTAGACTTCATGCTCAAAACATCAGACCAAGCCAGTACGATTCATGTCCATGCGGTTCAATGCTGGATGATGGTAATAAACACACATCAATTCATTTCAAACATTTATAATCATATTTCAAAATCTAAATTGTAGTTTTCAAAGCACAACTCCAGGATAACACCATATAATTTGGGATTTAGTGTTGGCTCTGGATTATAGGCAAATGAAAATGAGGAGAACATTTGTTAGCTATGTATATTCAAACAAGAAAACATGCATCTTGATGAGTGCAGCTATTGTATGATTACTCTATGTACAGAGTTTTACCTCTCCACTTTGTCAAGCAAGTAAGAGGGAAATGTCAAAAGTGCAATCTTGATGCCAGTTGTGGCACAAGCAAAACAGCTGACATGATGTGGAGAGATGATATTGACATCAGTTGTCTGCAATCTTCCACGGAGATGCGAGATGCCTTATTATTTGTAGTTGTTAGGGGCATAAGAACTCTCTGTTGGGATACCTAGGAAACCTGGAATCTTGCGACAACCTACACATAAGGTTCGTCTGTCTACACGTGGAAGTGTAGTTCCAGTAGCTGAGTAAGCATCATGCTGATTGTTGACTCGCTAGTCATAGCACATGATAGTACTACAACATAGCTCATAATATTTAATTTATCTGATTTACACAAGACAGTAATTCTATCGACAATGGCCGATTGTCGTATTTCCAACACTCTCTATGCAACAAACCAAACATCTTTGATTTATAGCAGGTTTGCAACTTTGAATTCTATTACACACAAATGCTGATATTTGTATTTTTTCATTCAATACAACAACAAGTGTGGTTCATGTACATATTCTTTGGTTGCCAATTTTTAGGTCTAATCAGCAATGAGTTTCAGAGATTTCCTCAAAAATGCCGAAAAAAGGTTATTTCTATTGTGGATCAATTCAAGGCGGGGAAACATTCCAATTATTGTTGCCCTATTGCAGCTGCAAGAATGGAAAGAACAGCCCCCTTGGACACTGGATACAAGAAAAATCTTCTCATAATCAACATTGACAAGAACTTACAATGATCACTTACAATCACCAGTTCTAGACCATGATACTAATCAATTTCCTTGCCATTTGTTTGGATCAATTTGATGGGATATTGATACCTCCTGTTACCTGCTGGAAGATACAGGAAATTGCGTTTTTGGGGGGCTTGGCGCACTTTATGCGCGTCTATGTGAGCGTGTGTTTGCCATAGTAACGTTGAACAGAAATTTAGTTTTTAATCAAAATAGGCAATGATGCGCGTTTTATTAATCTTGATCATGATCAGATCATGATATGATCATGATCACACGTTTATCAATATCAACAAGACTCAATAGAGAACTACTCTAGCAATACCTCTACCGTATAAGTCGGATTATTTAGCCTCACCTTGTATAAGCCGCAGCCCCTATTTTTTACTAATTCCAATGTACAAAGATTGCAAAAGTGTACATGTGGAAGGAAAATGGCTGTGGCTTATGGTGATCCGACTTATATGGTAGATAAAAACATTATCTATCTCATCATATCAATAACAATACCCAATACCAATACAGATAATTGCATAGTCCAAAGAACCAATGAAACCAAGACGTTTCTAGTACACCAATACCAACAATCATGAGAGGAGGCAGAGGAGGACGAGTTGCCGGACGTGAATTGTAATGGTTGCAAAATTGAAGAGGCAGAAGTGGCAGCACAATGTCATTAGAGGTTAAAAGAATTATCAGCAGCACAATGAATCAGCTGGTTCGAGCGTATCTATTATATTATATTTTATGACATCAATTTTAATAATGTCAGATGGAAGATTCAATTAAATTTACATTTGTTTACAAGTTATTCCTCCAACAAAACCAACCTACAGGGGATGATTCACCCTTGATAATATTCACATTCTATTGTCATCTTCAAAAATACCTTCATTTCCTCCCCAATCAACAACAAATTTTGAAATAGCTACATACAATGCAACATGAAGAAGAAGATAAAGAAACACAGCTGCCTTCCCATCTGCATTCAATCCTCCATCTAGAGAGCTTGCCAACACTCCCATGGTTGACACCCAATCCAATCCTCCAACCAATAAATACAAAGGCAAAACTACAATACCCAATGCCACACCTTCCAATGTAGACACACTCATAGAATTCAATATGCCTTCCCCGAGCAATTCAAATTGAAAGACGATCCCTAACTAGAGGTAGCAGCCTTTGATTTTGCTTCCCAATCTCCCATTTCAAAGTAATCTCCCCATCTTGGTGCAGTGGCACAAAATGGTGTTCTCCATTCCTCTGGTTGAATGGGCACCATCCCCTTGTCCATCAGACACCGGTGTAAATCATGACAATGCCCTGCACCATGCAGCAAGGCAACGCGCTTCAATTGTTCAGAATTATTGCTCTTCTCATTCTTGGCTTGTGCCACATTTACATAGTCTTTCAATACATCAGCAGCCCGTTCATTCCTTGCTTGAATCAAAACAACATTCTTGCTTGTATCCGAATTCGATTGACACCCCACCAAAACCTGCCCAAAGACCAACAGTCTCGCCATTCCCCAATTCCCTGTAAGCAATGACAACATGACAGTGGCAGCAATTGGACTAATGGGAGTAATATTATTACTATTACTATTTCCAGAACCACTACTGTGACAACAACCCACACTATACGACAGGCTGGACCAATTGACCAACATGATGGAAAGTTTGGGACCCAAACCATAGTGCAGCCCAAATCCATCCCAAAAGGGCATCTCTGGGGAGAAAGAGGTGCGCGAAGAGATGACAAGTGAGGTTTGTGCTGGCACTGGGATTATTTCCCACAAGTGGTCATAGGAGGGTGGTGGTGACGAATTTGGATCCTGGATAGGTTGCCGAGGTGGAAGCGAGAGCCCAGGGAGGTTGTTTGGATGAATTTGGAGATGTGTGCTGTTGTTTTTGTTGTTGCTGTTGTTGTTGTTGGTCTGCTCCTAGGCGCTTTGTTCCAAAGAGGAAGCATAAGAAGAAGGTGACCTTGCCTCCTTAGTTTAGACAAAATAGGTCATGTTTCAGGTTTTATAATCTTGATCATTTTTTGGTCATGATCAGATCATGATCAGATCGTCATTTTGTGATCATGATCAGATCATGATATTAATCATGATCACATACGTTACCTTTTTTCAAAACACATTTCTGTTCAATGTTAGCGTGATACAATGCTCCATCTCATAGATGCACTAAAAGCGGGCAGAGACCCCAAAACAAGTAATTTCATGTATCTTCCTGGGCAGAAATATCAGTACCTTATTCCTTATTCCATCTGAATTTAACCATCACATCTTACACATATTGTACTAACTCAGATTTGTTGATTGCTGTATGGTAATAAACTATTCTTGCAGTTGCAGCAAGATCAGATGCAGCAAAAACATCAGCTGGATCTGCAGACACATTGCAAGATCCAAGATATAGTGAAATTCCAGTTTTAACGTGCCATGCTTTGTGCTTTGTTCTTATTTTTCTGCATGTCAGAGCAGAGAGCAGAAAGATAAAGTTATTTTTGTAGACAGTTGGAGGTTTTGAAGCTTAACATGGCCTGGTGGTGTTTTGGAAGTACTGTTGATAATTAAAGGTGTGCACAAGAGCCATGTATACTTCTTCATAAAACCAGAGTTTCGAGGAGTGACAGTGAATTTATGGCAAAAATATAGTAAATCTGACATGACTTTACATTTTACACTGATATTTGATTTACCAAGAATATATCATTCAAATTGAGTGTAACTTTTTAGATCACAGAAAATATCCAAAAATAATTTGAATTTGGGTGTAGGTTTTACAATCGGCTGACAAAAGTATAACAACAGGCGTAGGCGTAGGTGAAATAAATATTTTTGTGAAATATATGCTAATTCTTGCATAGTAAAAAGCTTTAAATTCTTGCCAGCAAACTGACTGGCAGGCTTGCTGTACGCCTGTGCAACCATGTGCCAGTCATCAAAGCAGAAAACTTCTTTACAGCTCTCAACAAACAGCCACCACTCAAATCAACACGCATCCATAGTAACTAGTAGTATTGAAAGCTCGCGATCATCACTAAATAGTACTATTGCTTGCATGCGCTGGTGATGAGTAGGTCTGCTTGTTGCGTAGCCACAAAGAAGTGCATTGAAACAGTAGATTGAAATGTTGCAACTTCTTGATGCAAGATCTGATTACCTAGCTACTATTTGCTTGAATGGAGCAGTTTGAGATAAAAGGCTATATATCTATGTATGTGGTATACAAAATGTTTAAATGCTGAAATGCTTAGTCATAGTAGTCCTTTGGTCCCATCTCCAAAATTGCTCAGATTTTGGGGACTTTTTGGGGACAATTTCTTTGTCCCCCCAAAAAACTGGTCCTACCCCCTCGGGACTTCACTGTTTGGTCCTTTTAAGATTTGTTTTTTTGTCCCTGGAAGGACGCCTTGGGACTTTTCTCTATTTGGGGACTTTTTACTTAGTGTGTTTTACTAGATAACATATGTACAATGCATTTTGTGTGTGCTGCTGTGGTCTTGTAACTGTTATTAATCCTCCTATTAGTGATATAAGTAATATTAGTCTTATTATTGTTGATATCATTGTTGTTGATGCTATTATTACTGTTATTATTTATTATTGTGTGGATTGTTGACATTTGATTCTGTCCACGTTGCATGAATAATCGGTCATCATTGAGAATTTTTCTAAGTCACTTGTCCCCACTTGTAGGACCGTTTTTATTCATGACTGCACAAGTCAAAAAAGTCCCAGTCCCCAAAAGTAGCCATGTCCACAAGAATCTGGGGACCATAGGACGATTTTGGGAAATTATCAAAAAGTCCTCGGGACTTCTACAATTAGTAAGCTGAAATGGCCCATGTACCTATTAGGTAATATAATAAGTATGAGGAGTACAATAGTTTTTAAATTCAATATTATTCTCAATATTCCATTGCACTAATCCTGAGAGTTTTACATTTGTCTCCTGCTAATGTGTAGGACAATAATCAGAAATTACTACACTTTCTATACTTGAGAAACAACAATAATTCAAGAGGGGAGAGTGATCATGTAAAAAATTGAATCAATATGCCAGGATATTGCAGAAATTCAGCGTTGGGTGGCAGGACTTTGCTGGCGAACAGGTGAAAACCACAACCAACCAAGGGATGATACAAGAGCATTCGGATCATCAGCAGTAACTGATTTGGATGAGTTTTACCAGCAATAATGAAACCACACTTCACCTTAACAATCAACAATGGCAAAACTGTGATCAGGTTGCCCCAAAACAATGCGATCTGGCATTACCAAATGGCACTGCAACCACCATGCAACACTTCCCCCCCACAAAAGAACACAAAAATGGCTTCTCTCCTTTGAGAGCAATGGATTGATTATGTTATTGTGATTCTTTTTTGTGTTTCATTTACCTTCTCTATATGTGGTCCTCATGTTTAAATTTAAAAGTATAAGTATATTCGAATTTTATTATTATCATATAATGTACTTCTTGTGTATTTTCTTCCTCTTTTACTATTATTAGTGTCATATTGATTTTTATTGCTTTTGTTATCACTATCATTGCTATTACTTTTGATTATCATGAGTATCATGATTTTGGATTTTAATTCATAATAATATTACCAAAAATATGTTGACGATATTCTCTAGAGCAGGAGTACTCTATTATTTTTGCTAGAGTATCATCATTGGTATTTTTTGCTTTGTGTTTTCATTCTCTTCTCTCTAGAGAGAGTAGCAAGATCATTCTGATGACTCACCAACACATTTCCTACCTACCTTGTACCGTATATCTGCTATCATGAGCATTGTTTTGGTCGGCTTGGATTTTTTTTATCGATCTGAGGGTGCTAACTGTTCCTTAGATTTAGGTTAGGTCCATAAAACAATAAAATGAGCAAATTTTTTTTGACATGCGCTTGGATCTTTAATTTTGTCATTTATATAAACATACGTATCATGATGTATGGATAATTAGTTTTTTTCCATTCAAAATTATAGATTTTATTATGACATGAGGTTTCATTAGATTTAAATATGTTGATTGTTTGACTTGATCGCTAGTGGAGTCTGATGGAATTCGGTTTGTGATTGAAGACACAACCCTTCTTTCACACACAGAGAATAAATTTATTTTATCTCAACAATAGCAAAACCAAACAGCTCTTCAACACCACCTGTTGTCAAGCGATACTTATACAAGGTCTCTTTTGGTCTACCTACCTTCTCACTAACCCACCTCCCATGATATCAGCCATCCATCCAATCTTTCTGGTGTGAGGTCCCACATGGAGACTGGTCATTTACTAATGAGATATCCTGCATAGTGATTTGTGTGCGTTGTATGATGGTGTGAAGTGGTGTTGTTGAAAGGAACGCATTTGACATCATCAGTCGGGGGAAAGATACCAAAATAATAACTTTCAATTTTTTGTTACGTTTGTGTCTTTGAAGAATAAACATATCTAACATGAAAAGATTTACAGGAATACCTATGCTTTTATTGTTAATTCCTAAGTGATGTAAAAAAGGAAACCATCTCATTATGAAATTCTATCCATTTCATACTTACTAAATCACCTACAGATTCCTACATTAATTAATGTTTCTTTGTCTATTGTTGTAGTACTGTGTAACACAGTATAATTTGAATAGATTTATACAGGCACAGTTTCCAACACATCTCGAAAACATATTTTTCTGATTATTGTATGACTTGAATATGCCAACAACACATTTTATATTATAGTTTAAATTGACAAATCACTGAAATAATGAGGTTCATGGCAAGTGTATGGCAAACATACCCTTTTTGCTTGATGATTTTGATTAACACAACATGGAGAAAAAATTCACAACTTTTATATTGTGTTTTTTTTCAGTAGGTTTTGATTGGAATACTCAGATTTGAAAAAAATGGATCATGGAACCCCAACAATGCTTGTGATAGCAGACATACGGTACCATGGTTCCAAATAATATCTTCTAAACAGACGGACCTCCTACTCCTACTACCAAGCAATAGTGTGTACCCTAGTTGTTAATGAAAGCGTATTAACTTTTTGAAAGAATATTAGGTCAAGACATTTTGAATATATTATGTATTAGGTGAATGATGGTATTACGTATCATGTTATTACGTATTAGATATGCGTGACTGACTTATCATGTGACTGGTGATATGCGTGACTGACGTATGATGTGACTGGTGACTGACTTATTATTGGTGTGGAATGACGAATGACAGGTACGTTTCACAGTCTGTCTGTCGGATACGCATAAATGTCCCCCAGAAAATTAATTACATATTAGATTTCAAAGCATATTAGGTGCCAAAATCTGCCGAATTAACGTATTAGGTGTGAGAGGGGAAAGAATATCTAATACGCTTTCATTAACTAGGGTAGTAGTATTGTGCTATCTACCATCTACCTACTATCAATTTTATTATCCTCTTGATCATGCCCTGGAAGACCCAGTACCGGCAGGGTGTACATATCTTATGGCTCAGATACCTCTACATAGACATAGTACGTAATAGCGGTTTAACTTTATCATAAGTGGAGCTTGCATCATCCAGCCTCTCGAAAAATATTTCACAACAAATAAAAAAAATGTTGTAATAAATAAAAAATGTTGCAACAAATAAAAAATGTGTTGTAACAAATAAAAAATATGTTGTAACTTTTTTTGAGTGACGACAGTGATGGACAGGTTTGTTCACGATGCACGCACTCAAATCCAAGCACTACAATATTGACCTAAATCATTTTATGTACCGAGGGTATCAACCATAGTGTCCGATTGAAATAATGGCTGCCATGGCGGCAAAGCCCCTCCCCCCCAGTGGCACCTTTCTCTTCCAAGACATTGATGCCCATTTTCATATCATTGGCATCATGACAGAGGCAGCAGTGGCTATTGAAACAATAGGGACAAACCACTACCAGCCGGTCTTTTCACCGCCATGCTAAGTAAAAGTAAACAACAAATTAAATGTTATCCAGAGTTAATTTTAATAGCTCAAATTTCCATGTATAATAATTAATGGTAATATTTATGGAGATGCATCAAAGAATGTGATTACGAATTGCGGCGGGGCTCTCTGTTGGCACCGGCTGAAATGGCAATCATCGTCTTGGCTTGGCAGCTGATGAACAACTGCTTGGCAACTGATGAATTTGTTCTGTTGTTGTGTTTGATTGTGCAAATTCAGACGTGATGTTGTGTGATGTGCAATTTGTTGAAACATATCGTTCACAGTCCAACGTAACGGTACCAAATCGACAAGTTGTCTCCACCCAGTCATATTTGATTTGGGGTCTGAAAGCAATTTGCGAAAATAGCGCTCACTGCACAGTATCAACAAAACAATTGTTGGTCAATACAGGTAAAATACTTTTACAATTCGTCTAAAGTACTATGGCTATGTGAAGTATGTCTACTACTAGTAGGACCTTTTCCATACACCCCTGCCGGTCCCGGGTCCTGGAACATACACAGATGACATCATTTTGCCAGGGTCGGACGGATAAAATAATATATTTTAATTTTTTCTGACCAATTTTGGACTAATCTGGATGGATGGACGGACTATGTATTGTCCATCCGTGACCGGATAAAAAATAACCCGTTGATGTTTTCTTACTGATTGTATTGATTCCTATATGTGGTCGATAAATCTGATCGTAGATTATGGCTGCTCCTGAATGAATTACGTATAGAGTACAATCACGGTAATCGTGAAAAAATATATTATGTATTCCAAAGGTACCGCTCAAAACATCCAGTGAAAATCCAGTGAAAATTCAGTGAAAATCCAGTAAAAATCCAGTAAAATTCCAGTAAAATTCTAGTAAAAATTCAGTGACGACTCAGGAATGCTTTTCCTTTTTCAATCACACATCAATACACAACCTTTTCCATCACGCATCAGAAAATAGGGATTGTGGGTGACTGTGGGTGACTTCTTTATCATCACACACCAGCCTAACAAACAGCAATGGCAAGAAATCTCCCAAAAAAATGATGGGAAGCACCACGAGATCTGAAATATCTCCTTCGGTCTCCATTTTCAGCAGCAGCAGCTGTCAACCCAGCATTGCCTGCTCCTGGATATAACAAGCCAGCTGATGCCATCATTGTTGGGGATTGTGCATGAACGGCCGATACAAATAACACAACAACAAATAATCGGACACCGGCAGTGAAAATGTGAGCCGCTATGATTATCGAAGCCCCTATCGAACGACAAACATGCATTGTCACAAACAGCATCCATACAGCAATAAACCTTATTGGATCACAATTGCTCATGGAAACCATTTTATTGAGTGTGCGTTTATTTGTAAATACACAAACAACACAACAACAAATAATCGGACACCAGCAGTGAAAATCTGAGCCGCTATGATTATCAAAGCCCCTATCAAACAACAAACATGCATTGTCACAAACAGCATCCATTCAACAATAAACCTTATTAGATCACAATTGCTCATAGAAAACAAGAGTGAGGATGATTCTAATAAATCTGATGGTGGTTACTAAATTTGCCCTTGTTTGTTTGGTTGTTACACACCAACAGATTATTTATTTGTTGGGAAAAGTAAATTGTTCTAACACTTTTTATTGTTACATTATATTAATATTATTTTATTATTAGGAATTGGAATTGACCCCCCAGCAATGAATGATCCACCTGTCCTGCCTTCTCTGCCATGTTCCAGCTCCATGCCCACCCTGCCACGTTCCAGTTGCATGCCTACCCCGCCTCCTGCTGTGCCTACCCCTCCTGCATCCAACCCGAGAATCATATACAGACCTCATTTTCTTGCTGATGGAAATTTGAATGTGTTGAGAAATTTGTTTTCTTGCACCAATACCAATAATGATCCACATTCCTCAGCTGATGCCAATGCCGCGGACGAAGAAAAAGAGGATGATCACCCTCCAAAGAGGATGCACAATCCTGTGAAAGGCAAAGGCCCTGACATAGAGAATATGACCCAAGATGACAACTTGTGACTAGGGTGTGGTGATGACGATGACTATGTTGAGTGCATTCAGAGAGGATTTATGATATTAGTGTGCGCTGATATTGAAATCAAACACGGAATAGGCAAAAATGCATGTTTGTGATAAAAATTATCAATATACTTGTTATTATTTATTACGGTCTATTTTTTTTAGTTTTCACTTTAGATTTAGACACCTATCAATTATAAATCACATGCCTCCTTCAAACTACCCCAACACTACTAATCACATGTGCATCCCATTGCGTTTAACAAAAATATTGTGGTGTAATTTGTGATATCTTCATCATCGGTATCATTATCATCCCCTCAAATTTGCCAACCTTGCTTCCAAATCATCCTCCACTGCCACCGTCTGCTTCCCTGCCTTCATCTTCTCTTCCTCCTTCTCCTTCCCAGGAACCACCACCCCCACAGGTCCAACATCCGCAAACTCACTCCCAACACCAAAGCATCGAATTGTTTGTTTGAATTTATCCATGGTGGTGGATATTTAGTTCTTCGAATTGCTGTTCAAATTTATCCATGGTGGTGGGTATTTTGTTAATGTCCATGGAGGTGAGGCCCTTGCCCATGCCTTTGACGATGGATTACATGGATTTGGTGACGTTGTTCATGCGGATGGTGGTTTCATGGCGGGAGGAGGCGGCATCTATCTGGGAGGCTAGGCCGATGCAGT
Organism: Conticribra guillardii; assembly: GCA_036939335.1. Taxonomy (NCBI): domain Eukaryota; phylum Bacillariophyta; class Thalassiosirophyceae; order Thalassiosirales; family Thalassiosiraceae; genus Conticribra; species Conticribra guillardii. The sequence goes on from JALLAR010000106.1 coordinate 19,060, forward strand.
TTAGTGCCTGGTGGATGGTGTTGATTGGTATTGTTACATGTCATTCATATTGATTCATTCATTTGGTTTGGAATGAATTGTTGGAATTGATTAATTTGTGAAATTTCAACTGTCATGGGAGAATGAATAATGAATCATTGAGTCATTCAATAAAGTAGCGGAAACGATAGCAAAATGCAAAGACAGATACTCTTTCAGAATAAATCAATAGAATGAAGCAACGACACAAAAAATAAGTAATGCTGCCCTGTATGTATACTCTAGACAAATGCGGAGTCAGGACCACGGCAGCAGCAGTAGCGTCTTTAGGCATTAATGGATGCCGAAGTGGAGTTGAGGGTAGAGGGGGAAGGCGAGGGGAGGGGAGACCGAGATGACTGTTCATCTTGCTGATTAGCAGCCACAAGATCCTGCATCACATGCAGTCACAGTCACAAGACTCTGCAACACTCTCAAGGCAACACCGGTTTAAGTTTAAGCTGTGCCCATATTGAGTGTCGATGCCTCCTCTTTGACATTGCATGACAATGTGATGCAGGATCTTGTGGCTGATAGTATTGCAATGGCCAACAGACGGCCATTGGATCTTCTCACACAGCCATCAGTTGTTGTTGCCTGCAGAATCATACCGAATGCATGCATGAGTCGTCACTGAATTTTCCTGATGAGTTTTTACTGGAATTTTACCAGAATTTTACTGAGTTTTTTTTACTGAGTTTTTACTGTTTTTTTTAACTGGATTTTTACTGGATTTTTACTTAGTGTTTTGTGCGGTACCTTCAGAATACATAATATATTTTTCACGATTACTTGGGATCATACTCTATACATAATTCATTCAGGAGTAGCCATAATCTAGGATCAGATTTATCAAGCACATGCAGGAATCAATACAATCAGGAGTAAGAAAACATCAATGGGTTATTTTTTATCCGATCACGGATGGACAATACATAATCCGCCCGTCCATCCAGATTAGTCCAAAATCAGTCAGAAAAAATCAAAATATATTATTTTATCCGTCCGACCCTGGCGAAATGATGTCATCCGTGTATGTTCCTGGGTCTTCCTTAGTGTTATGAAACTTCTTAATGAAGGAATTTATTATTTGGAACTTTGTGTAAGTTCCCTAGGGTACTTCCGCCCCAAAATAAGAAGATCCCGGAAGTTCCGGATTTATATATTATGACTAGGACTTGGTATGGTTTATATGCGTAGCAACAGCTGCTGACAGCTGATGGTGAATGGTAGATGGTAGATTGTAAATGGTAGAAAGCATGAGGCATCAAGCGACCGCAACTCGCAACGACCGAGGCATCAAGCGACAAGCGGCCACAAAGAGCAAGCCATAAAATAATAGAGTAATAAAATAAAAGAGCCTTCTTTTAGTTTTAGTACGATACAATACTCCATTCTCAATTATTGCATTGATCATCAACCATCCACCACGCACCGCGCCAATCTGTCAGCCATCAGCAGACCTGTCAATCATCAGCTCCTTTTGGAACTTCCAAGGGAACTTCCAGAAGTTTCTAGGGTACTTTCGCCTCCATTTTGAGAACACAAAAGTTTCGTAACCTAGTATTACTGCCTCAGGGACATAATAGGAGACGTTTAGCATTAGTGGACCCCCCCCTTAAATTGCCGACTAGTGGACCTCTACCATGTTTCACTAAGAAATTCCCCCTAAACAATAATATTAAACCTTTGCACAGGCCTTCCTCAATGTAAATGGGACCTAGTTCTAACTTGGTGGGGTAACGGGTTTTAGTTTAGGGGGGCTACTAAGCCTTGCAAACCACACCATTTTTTGCCATCGTCGATCACGCAATTTCGCTCGGACGTTGGGCGACGAGCAATTTGACCACCATGGCACCACCCAATGGCAAATCCCAGACCACATCTGCCAGGAACAATGGTTGGGCATGTGATCTGGGTGGTGGTTTGCGCTCAAGGATAATGTGCACTTGGGAGATTAATGGTATAATGCACACCTTTTTTTGTTTTTTGTGTTTTTTGACACGTTATTTTACGATTTATCATGACGACGGCTTGGCAATGACAATGCTCACAGGGGCGCTCTATTGGATTAATTATTTAATTAGCTACTGTTATTACATTATTCTATTGTCTTCTGTTAATGTTGTAATAGGTATTTAATTGATTATTAGTCATTCAATAGACCAAATGAGGGGAATCATGCATGATTTGCCATGTTCGGCTCCAAAATTGCATAAAATTATGCAAAATTTGCTCGAATTCCTACGTACAAGGTAAGTTTTTTTACGGAGGGGTCAACTAATGATGTTGCGCAACCACAAAAATGGGTGTGTGTAATACTCTAACAACAATTACAATAACATTATCCCGACCAAACCCTTTGGTACAGGACATAATGGGACCTGTGTGAACATAATATTTTTTGTTCACTGGTTTGGGGCCAAAATCACTATTTTCATGGCGTACTTGCAAAATTGAGGTTACTAATGCTACCGTATGTCTGATTATCAGTAGATGTGTGCGATTTTCTAGTGAATATTTTCATAGCGTTGGAGGATTTTTGGGTTTGTGTGGAATTCATCGAGTTTGCTCTATTCCACTTTTGCACTACGCTGAAAAAAGTATTTTTTTGTTTTTTTGTTTTTTTGTTTTTTTTGTTTTTGATTGACATCCGACACAAAAAACTATTTCGAATTTGACTACGTAGGATCCAGTATGATTTACGATGGGAGCAATATTCAAATTGATTCATCATCATATGAATGATGATGTAACCAAACATACCGTTTTTGGATATCAATTACAACAACCATGACCATGGAAAAAAATTCAGATTGCCAATATGATTTTTTTCACCAAAGGAATGGATTCCACTATTCAAAATAGTGAAAAAAAACATTCTATGTAGAAGCCAAGATATGCACTGTTTGACAGACATACGGTACCTACACGCTATACACGTCTCGTACAACATACAACATGTTGCCAGGCACCTGACTTGATGACACATCATGTCCTCTCGGCTCCCTACTGAGAGGATGATTTCGCCGATTTGACCACCTTTTTGTGTCAAACATAAATTGGCTTTTACCTAACCAAATTTACTGTGATTAGAGGTAAATATTTGCAGAAGAGATCCACAATAACTCCGTGGATTCGCATAAATCAGCTGCATTCTGGGTCATTTCCCCATTGCAGCATTTGCATTGGTCTAGGGGGCTGTAGGTCGGAATGCAGTCAATTTGTGCTAATCCATGGAGTAAATGCATTCTGAAAAATACGAGCTATTTAAAAAGCATTTATGTCTAATGTTTTTTATAGTATTACAAATTATATGCTATTAAATGCAAGAAAAAAACTTTTTAGGTAGTTCGACCTCGCAAAAATACTAGCTATTGGCATTTTCACATGATAGAGGAAAAACCAAACCCCAAAATCACAGTGCCCGCTACGATGATATCATAGTATTCGCACGCAATGAATCCACCACCACCAACAAAATATAGTAATAACCTCCACCACCATGGCAGTTGGCAACAGAAAGAGAACAATCGTGGGGAAGGCTACATCTACGATACCCCATATCGGCGCATCCACCGGGATTACTAGCGATACTCAGGCGAGTACCAATCAGACGAATGTTGTCATAACTCCGGTTCCCCGCTCCAGCTCCCATGCACCGACACCGTCAAGGTCAACAAACAGCAACAAACTATGTCAATAAACACCAACTAACAATGATCGCAATCACAACAATCAGCATTATCACAGATAAAACAAGAGACACAAACTTGCA
>JALLAR010000107.1:0-22897 GCA_036939335.1 Conticribra guillardii
CATGAATGAAAATTGACCATACTGGTCCCGCTCGTCATTTTTCGTCCGTTTTGACGATGACGGACGGACGATGACACCCAAGATTATGTATACATGTCTTACATACCGAACACACATCAGAGCAATTCATTCGCCAAAATTGATGGACAATTATCCGACAGCGAAAAAGAAGTCTCCCAGCTATTAAGCATTAAGCAGTAAACTTACTACTGTAACGCGTCAAATCACACACAAACTTTGGGGCTGGCATGCGACCCAAGAGCGTGCATGCAAAGTGAATGCAGAAACCAAGGTTTTCTACGAGAAGCACAAACAAGCTAAAGCTAATGAAGATGTCAAGAATTCCCCCCCGAACAGATTGTCATAAGCTAAAAACTACGTTAAAGATGTTATGATTTAGCTTTAAAGATGAACATGATCTGAAATCTGAATGATCGGTAGATTCCTATAGCTTTCTATTAGAATCTATTAGTAATTCTCCGTGATAATACTCAATTATCATGGGATTAATTAGTGAAACTGCTCGGTGCCAATTCGAGGAGTATCTTAGAAGATGGGGATGGTATTCCCATACATCAGCATTAATTCCTACGTAGTACTGGTAAAAACCCAGAAGACTTCAATGCAATGCACCAGAAACTCCTTTTCTTTGAAGGAGCATGCACAATATTCTTGGGCCCTCATAAATGCAGGACCAGAAGTATTAGCAGTTTAGCAGCCCTCCTGATAGTATGATACAAGCAGCATTTCAAAACCGCTGCAGCTGCAGTTTTAGACAAGCTCTTCCCAACAAAATTCCTCTACACAGTGGATAACAGTTTCCAGCATTGGTTAAGCAAATGCAGATGCAGGGATGCATTGGATAGATCTGAAGTAGCAGATGACATCATCAACTAAAACTCTCTCATAGGTGATGTTTTCAACAACCGATTTATGGCAAATCTTCCTGCTTCTTTCGAAATGACCGAAGACGAAGAACTCCTTCCACTGCAGGAATCCATCGGCGGCAAAAAGCGAAACTTAAATGTCACTGATGGAGACCCCAACAAGAAAAAGGATGCAAAGAACAATGACCAAAATCCTGATTTCAAAATGCTCCCAGGTGAAGACTGGAAGAAGGTTTTTTGTGGAAGATGTCTCCAAGTCCAAGATGGCATTAAGTGCTGGGATGACAGAAGCCACATGTGCCCCAGATGGCACTCAAAAGGAATGTGCTTCACAAACTGCCACCACATTGCAAGTCATGTAGCAAAAGACAAAGTGCCGGAACAAAATCATGCAGATTATGTGTAAAAATCCTCAAGAAACCACGGAATTAATGAAACAACAAGTCGGGAACTAGCGGTGCTCGACGCAACACCAAACCGCCAGACATCATCAAGAATGCGGTGCACTTTGTGGAAGATGATGAGAACAAACAATCACAAATAATACAAATACAATCGATAAAATCAAGAATGGAGGAAGCAATGAAAAGGCAATCAGCCTCAGCCAACCCACTAAAACTAATCGCGGGCGATGAATAACAAAAACTCACAAATAATACAAATACAATCGATAAAATCAAGAATGGAGGAAGCAATGAAGAGGCAATCAGCCTCAGCCAACCCACCAAAACTAATCGTGGGCGATGAATAAATCATAGTCAACTGGAACGCACAGGAAAGCGCAAAGACACAGCGCTCAATGAGGCGATGAATGATGAACTGTTAGGTATGTTCCCTCCAAAACAAGTTTCATTCCTAGCAAGTCACGGGAAAGAGCACCCGAGCGAACAGGAACAATTTTTGCCAATCTGGGATCGGGCGAGGGGTTCTTTTGAATTTTACTTAAGTGTGTGAAATTCCAAAGCCAATCAACTCTCTTCCTTTTCAAATCATTTACTATTTATCTGGTTAATTGTTACGTGTTTGAACCTGAAGAGGGATGCAGAGAGAGGTATTGTACCGAGCAGGAAGTGTAGTATGGTTTCAAAATCCTTTGTGTGCTGCAAAAGTTGAACAGTGACACAAAGAAAATGATTCAAGATTCGATCTATCATTTTTTGGACGTCTGTCTGTCTGACCACATGACACATCAGGTGTATCCATCCATCAGAACCACCAAACGAAAAACGAAGCAGACAATGGCATGGCAGGGCATGGCATGGCGGATCATCCAATTATTTCTATTATTATTTTTCCCACAGAACAACAATAATTACATCATATTAGAACTGTGTGTCATAAAATAAACGCGCCAATAAATCTGGCAAGAAGTGAATAGAAGGATGAGACTCCAATAACGAGCAACACGCAATAATACAAATAATAAATAATAAATAATAATACAACAATGTCCCTGTCCAATCTATCGAGCCAACTGGCCGCCCTCTCCTCCGGCAACAATGGCGGCTTCGTGACCTCCTCCAACAGCACCAACAACGAAGCCATCGGACGCGGCTTCCACCACTCCATCAAGCACGGCCACGCGCTCACCGGACCCGGCCTCACTTCCGGACACGGCGACCCCACCAAAAAGGCCAGCGTGCTCTTCGACGATGCACGAACCGCAGCGGAGGTTTCCACCGTGACGCTCCGGGAGAATGCGGTGGCGGCATTGGAGGCGATCGCAGCGCAGCAGCAGCAGCAGTTTGGTGGTGGGGACGACGAATTGATTCGTTCCATTTATCTGGCCGACGAATTTGTGAATCGCGCGTCGGGCCTCTTGTCCAATCACAATCTCACGAATTTCGAACGGGGCACGGCCACTCCGGCGCAGAATCAACTAATTGACAATTCGATTGATGCGCTCTTGACGCTCCTTGGCACTCTTGTTTGTGAGCACCCGCACCGCCCTGGCAATAACGATACCGCCGATGCTGCCGCGAACAATCCAATGTTGACTTCGATACTCCAAATTATCGAATATTTGATACGTCACTATCAGATCCATGCACGGAACAATACGGCGCACATGCTCTTGAGAACCTTTCTTCCAATTCATTTGACCCATCCTCAGCTATTTCAGCGCATTTTGAGCTTGATCGATTTGCAGTCCGCGGGTGCCACATCGGGATCCGCCGCGGGAACATGGGCGTTTTTACGCCAGTATGCCGCCAGGGGAGCCAGACCCATGAATCAAAAGGGCTTGGCCAAAATGGTTGCCAGGGAGGAAAGTTTGGCGAGCGTCATTTGCGACATTGGAAAGAGAGGGAGCGATGTTTGCTTGTTGGAGGGCGGCGCATCCAACAAAGGAGGAGGAGCAGTTACGGGAGCATTGCCGGTACGAAGAGGAATCAGCGCCCTAATCTCCTTCTCGGCAAGTGTACTCATCGAAGCATTGCATATCCAATCCACGACTGCCGAAGGAAATAGCGGTGTCAAATCGGGAGGATTAATTACCGGCGGGGTGCAGGAATCATTGGTGAGGAGATTGTTTCCGTTAGTTGTGGCGGCATGTCGCGGTACTACAGGTACTTCTACTACCTCTTATTGTCCCGAGTGGAAAGAGTGGGGGAGGCTCGTGACGTCGACATTGGCCATTTTGTGTCCTTTGAAGGGAGAAGTCAAGACTGCGTTTTGTGATGCGATTGTGGATGGCATTCCAAAAACATCCTCTTCGTCGTTGTCGTTGAAAGAAGTGGATGATGCTTCCAGTGCCATCATGACCTTGCTGTCGGTATTGAGTAGTGATAATACCACTACTACTACTAGTACTATGTCTACATCTAATGAAAATGATGATTGGGATTATTATCTGCCAATGCTACCACGCGGAAGAAGAGGAAATACAACAAACATTATTGATTACTTGGGATGTGACTTCCCATCATCCACCTATCGTACCATTTCCAAAACGAGTGTCATTGGCAGCATTGGAAGTAGTGATATTATTACGGGTATTGTGAGTATGGCCATGGGTGCCATTATTGATAGATTATCCCAAGACAATAGTGATGATGATGATGATGAGAATGGGGATGCAGAAAGTAATGGCAACAATGGAGTCATGGTTGAAAGAATGACACCCATGGTGGCATCCATTGTCATGCATGCATTTCGAAGGATTGAAAAAGAGGCATCAAAACTGACATCTTTGGATAACAATATTGATGGTGGTGACATGGAAGCTTCTAGTACTAAAACGAAGCAAAAAAAGAGAAAAAGCAAGGGAGTTGAAGGCGATGGAAAGTTCAAGGCGGATAAGGATGTATGTTTGCTTCTTAGTTTGGTAAGTCTTTTTGACATGTCTCACATTATGGCAATTGGAGTTTATGCATTTCACATTATTGTTGTCGCTTGTATACTAATAATTATATCATGTTTGCTTGGTGATGATGTGCTGTTGCATCGTGCAGATCAATGAGCCATCCCTTGCTCCACTATGGAACGCTACTTCTAGCGCATTGGTTGCAGCCGTGACTGTTCAAACAGTGACTTCCTACGATACCATCGTGAGCCAATCCAATAGTACTACGACATCAACCCAAAGTGCATCCACCACAATCATCTTGGATCGGTACAAGTCCATTTTGGAGGCTCTTTCCAATGCCAATGCCTCTGTGAAAGATCAGGGAGTGGCATATGCCATTAATGCAATTGCGAAATCTGCTTCCAAGGATTCTTCCAAGAAAAAGTCGCCAATGCGAATGACATGCCTAGCGTCACTTTTGGGGCACTCCGATGCATCTTCCCTGATCATCAAATCAGACTTGGACAGTACCACCACTGGCGCATCCTCATCAGGTACTAACAACAATACATTTTCCATGGTGGAAGATGCAGATCTCGCTGCATCCTATCTCTTGCCACCACGAGTTGCATTGGAAAATGCCCTCGCCTCCGTGCGACTAGATGCTATTTCTCGATTGGAACAATCCCTTCTAAACAATGACACCAATCTCGATGGTGATTTGGGACAAGCACTACTCCGGAGACTAGTCACGGACAATGACCCCGTCGTTGCAAAAGCAGCAGGAGAAATTGTGGCAAGTCAGTTGGACCAATTGTTGGAAGAACACGATACAATGGTGGAGGAAGATGATGACAATGCTCCTTCTATGGCGTTTGCGTCGTTGGAGGATGATTTGACCTCACTTGCCAAGGATGCCTTATCAGCAGTGTATCACTGGACCACTGTTGGAAAGGATGATAGCTGGTCTCCCGCATCCTCCATGACTAATACAAAAAAGAAAAAGGAAAAGGAAAAGAAAAAACCAAAGGATGACGACTCCACTCCTCTTTTGTCAAGTCTACGCATTTGTGGATCAGTTGCAAAACTCATTTTGGATCAAGAATCCATTCAAGACATGACTTCGGGGATGAACAATGAGGATTCTACATCACATTTGTTTTGTATGCTGATCCTATCTTTAGGTGCCCATGTTGGAAGCGAGTCTCAAGAAGTGTCTAAAATAGCGTCCAAGGAACTTCTTCAGTTGAGCAACAACGATGATGGATGCAACACTGTAACAGATTTGATTGCCAAGCATTCTATTGGGTCTCATGTGGTACAATATATCTTCATTGACAAGAAGTCTTCCATCTCCGAAATGAGTAAAAAACGAGCTGCATCTGCTCTAGTCTCCCTTCACCGCCGCTTTCTATGGCTTGCTTTGCATTCCCACTCGGAGCTTCTTTCTTCTGGAAAATCAGACAAGAGTTCTCAGCTGGCAGTGGCTTCTCAATTGCTAGATCTGATGTTTTTTCAGATGCAGTCCTATACAGAGAATTCGAAGAAAAGTGACTCCTTTGAATGGGAAGTTGAATTCCTTGGCCGTAATTGTGGAGCATGTCTCTCTCTCTTGGCCAAGAATGACAAGGATGAACTTGCCAAATCCATCATGCAGATCGCATCCATATCATCGGCCGTTGCATTGAAAGCAATTGCTAAACCTGCCATTATTTCTCAACTCAAAGCAATTGGCAAAACAACCGAGGACCTCCCTGGCCTCCTCGTACTTACGCATGCGTGCTTGCAACCTCAAGCAAGCAGCGGAAGTATTTCACGCATCCTTACTATCGCGAAAGAATTATTCGATGCAAGTCCTGATGGCAATGTGGCAAGTCACTGCATTATTCCAGCCTTGGCTCTGTTGTCCCATCCAGAGAGGGATGTCCGCGAACATGTTCTTCAACTTTTTGAAAGCTTCCAGTCTACAGAGAAGAGTGGAAAGAAGAACGAAATCGCAAATATTGTGTCATCTATTTGCAGTAAAGTGGCGGACAAGTCTTCTTCAATGAGGTCATCACTACTGATGGACGGAATTAATTCTCTTCCTCAGTTGGTTGGCCAGATTGTACTTTCTTCAGAATCATCAGCTTCTATTCAAAAATATTTAATCGAAAGCTGCAAACGATGCGCTTTAGCAGAAAAAGATGTGTTTTGGAGAAGTGGAAGTCAAGCATCAGCTGTGATTTTATCTGTCATGGAGAAATCTGGAGAGAGCGCATTTCCTTTATCAAAGCGATGGGAGTATGCTGGAAAGGATTTATTTCAGGCCTTTTTATTGCATGATCAGAAAGTGGAAAACACAGAAACGTCCTTGAGCCAGCTTAGAGACTGCATTGTGACAATGTTGAAAGGTGTGAAAGTAAACCAGGCACAGACAGGAGATAGTGGCTTGAGTATTCAAATATCTATTGGCCCATCACAAACCGGTAGGCGAATGAGATCATACTCTATTGGTGCCTCTGAACATTTTTCTGTGCTCGAGTCTTACCCAGACGAAATGGTACATGCAATCCGCGATGCATTAACTTCAAAACCTCTTTCTGTCATGCTGTCAAGAGCTGTCATTCAATTGGTCGTTAGTCGTCAGTCATGGGCAGAAGGAGTATTTCCAAATCTGGATACAAAATCTCGACACACGATCGCTTCTGCATTGCTTGTACTACGAACACGTGATGCTGATGAGTTTGCAGGGGCTGCACTTTCAGGCCTTCCATTGAAATCCAACGATTTTATTCATTTGCTCAAAAACATTGATTCTGCTAAATCAGAATCTGATCAAGTAGCTGTTACTTTCATTACTGACTGTGTCCGCGGAAAGCTTGGTGCTTTAGGCAAGATATCTGATGTTTCCAAGCTCTCATCAAAACTGTTTGACCAGATATTGGCTCTATCCTCAACAGATGACTTTGGCAATGACTCTGGCGATTCTGGCGGTAGAGACTACACAAGAGTTAGCATTTTGCAAACTCTCTTTGCGGTGCATTCACATTATAAACATGAATTGAAAGAAGCATTCGGAGAAGAAGGGGAAAAGCATCGTTCTGGTGGTGGAAAACGAACTCGATCTCACTCTGATGTTGGGACTTTCCAACAATCTGGCCAGATAGTCGCTTCTCACGCCAGCACGCTTGTTGGCCTTGTTGGGGGAGACATGTCAACCATTCATCCATTGACTTCTGGACGTGGAAGAGCATTGTCTCTTGCTTTGCTTACTTCGTTATGCGAACAGTCACCTTCTGCTGTTGTCACTTCACTTCTCCCAGCTCTAATGAGTCTGGCAGGAACATCTCCTTCCACTGCAGATGGAGAAGATGCCCAAGAGAAAAAGGCAGATATGCGAGCCGTAGGGGATGCATTGGCAGCCATTGTTCCCGCATACTGTATGCATGCACACTCCGCAAATTTATCACTATTTGATCTCATGGAGAGTTTTGTTGGGAAGGTTGTTATTCAAGATAGTGATAACGAAAAATCAAGGTATTACCTCCTTGATCACTTTGTTGGCGCTCTAAAGCAACTCCCTACAAAAGATGAGTCCAGTGATGCGGTTGCATCTTTGGTTGCCTGCGTCATGGCTTTAGAAGCATTCCATCTGCAAGACGAACAAAAATCGAGCAATGGCAATGATTCTATAATGATAGACACAGAGGAAGTATCTTACAAGAAGCAAATCAAGCCAAACCTTCGCGTGCTCGCTAATGCTACAACAGCTATGCGAATTGCTGTGTCGCTGTCTTTACTTCAATACGCTGAAAAGTTGATGTCAGTCATTTGCGGACTCTCTACTTTTTCTGCCAAAGTCACATCATGTGGCAAGATGAAAGTGGATGTTTCAGAAGTGGTCTCCCTTGCGTTGCGGGGTGCTAATGCTGGTGAAAGTGTGCCAAGTGGTACTTACTCAGCATGTAGCGAAGCACAAAAGCGTTCTATTTTGTATCTGGTCATTAATCTACTTCAGACTGTCCGTGATGCCACTTCAACTCCTGCAGCCAGAAAACTAGTTCGAAAAAGCCAAGGCAGCGATGCAGATTTGTGCCTTCGTTTGTGGCAAGAGTTGATGCAGACGCATGTTAACACATTACGAGCGCATTCAAAACTAGTGCTAGACGGTTCCATCGGGCAAATGGAGAAACGATTTTGGGATGCTGCTCCTATTGCAACGAGCGAATGTCTAGCTAACCTTCAAAATCTTCTGCCTGTGCCCCATTTCCTGGCTTCTGTATCGTCTACTCTCGCAGAAGACTCAACAGATACTTACATCAGAAAGAAGACTATCCGGCTACTTGCTGATCGTGTCACTGAAGTTAGCTCAGATTCTCCTGAGGCGTTACTCTTCATCGAGATGGTACCCGAGCTTGTATCACAAGTAAACATTGCTAGACCAGAAATATCAGATGAAGCTTCTTTGATTTCTTTTCGACGTACCATTGTCATGCAACAAGGAGCCCTCATTGCAATAGAGAGTTTTGCCCGGTCGCTCTACCCATCTGCCGATGATGGCAAATTGGCGACAAAAGCTGCCGAAGTATTTACTCCAGCGCTGACTTGTATCACTCAGCTTTTAGGAGAAACTGCATCATCCTGGATCAAAGCGAACAGCAATCAAGGGAATAACACTTCAGCAGATGCCGGCGATTCAGAATGTCAGTTGCTGAGCAGTGCTGCTTTGTGTGTTTACAGGCTTGTCACAATTTTGAAAGCGCGTTGTTTGCAACACCTTCCATCAATTGTGAAACCTCTTGTCACGTGTCTTCAGTCAATCAATATTTTGATGGGGACCGCCAGTGATCAAGCTGCTCCAATGGGAAAGTTCTTGCAACTTTCAATCTTGCGAACTCTATCAGCGGTTGCAGAAACATTGCCTCAATTTCTTCTCCCATACCTTCCATTGATTTTCTCGAGTAATGCTTTGCCATCTAGAGTATTACATGAAGGACTAGCTGATGGAGAAAACTCTGTCCGTGCTGCCACAGAGCAAGTGGAATTGGCTCTAGCCACTCGAACACCCATCCGTCAACTCATTCCTGCACTGAGTCAAGCAATAGGAAGAAACTTGGTGCAATCTGAGAATGACTCTAGTTGGGAGGAAGCTTCTGCAATATTATGTCTCATGAAAAGCGCTGTGGAATCCTCGCAGCGTTCTGAGCTGTCTCCTATCATAGGAAAAATATTCAATGGGCTGGTGACAGCATATGGATATAAAGGAAATAGCGATGAAAGCAGGTCAGAGCTAATGGCAAATGCAAATAAATGTCTTATGTCACTCGTCATGAAATTGTCCGAAGCGCAGCTGCGTCCATTGTATGCCCGTCTTCGTGAATGGAGGGGTGATATTCAAAGTGAAAGTGAGATGTTAGAATTAACATCTATCCGGCGGACAGCATTCTGGAATTTGTCTGCTGAGTTGAGTAAATCATTGCGAAGTATTTTCCTCCCATGCTTGACAAGTGTTATTACTGATGTCGTAGATGAACTGGTAAGTTTCCCCCAGAAATGCTGATTTGTCATTTTTGCATCAAAAGCTGACACTGGTTTAATATTCGTTGCACCATTACAGGAAATTGCTGTTTCATTGTTGTGTCAGGGCTCTAAGAAGAAAACAGATGGCTCAAAACGACTGCGAGTGGAAGAAGCAGGTGGTTCCCGGGATGATATTGACAAAGTGCGACCGCTGCAGTCGCTCTTACTCTGCTTAGAGTTGTCACTAAAAGCTGATGCACACGAAGGAGGAGACTGGACACGAGGTGATGACAATCAACGATACAACATGATTTTGAGTCACTTAGGAAAGTTGCTCCTGTCACAAGTTCCATCCAACATGCCTATTAATTCTGACCTTATGCCAAAAGAGCGCTCTTCCACTAGTAACTTCCAACAGCTTGTTCAAGGAGTTGGCACATTGGAACATGGTAATGTAGCAGGATGCTTAACAGCGCTTGCAGCTGCGGCTGGAAATGAACAACTGTGGAAGCCCCTAAACTTTGCTGTGCTTGAGGCTTGTGGACATAGACGATCTGAAGTTCGAAAGGCAGGCATCAGCTGTCTCCTCTCGATTATTGAAACAATTGGCGAAGAGTATATGGTTCTACTCCCTGAGTGCCTGCCTGTTCTCTCTGAGCTACTAGAGGACGGGGATGAAGAAATTGCTGGAATGGCAAAAGAGTGTGTTCGACAGGGGGAAGAGCTTTTGGGTGAAAGTTTGGAGGAGAGTTTGAGGTAAACTTTCTGTGCTCTTCTTTAAAATATAGAATAAACATTTAAAAGATATACCAAATAATAATAAAAGTACTAAAAAAATACGATCAAAAGATGTTTAAATATGACAATAGTGCTGACAAAATGGGAGGGAGACATGTGAATTCAAGCATAACAGAAAGCAATAACATTGGACCAAATTCTTTGAGAGCGAATGGCCAAGAAGATAAGTAAATGTGACCGGTCGATATTGCTGCAATTATATCTAGGTAGAAGGAAACTAATATTATTGTTAATAAAAATAAAAAATAAATATGAGACGATGTGGTGCGCACAAAGCCAAAACCCCCAAGAAAGTAGTGCCTGCTCCTTCATACCGCCTTTAACTCAGCATATTTTCACAATCACTATCATCAGAGTCACCTCCATCACCTCCTTTATTCCCATACCCAATCTTAGCCAATCCAGGATTCCATACAAAAACAAGATCTTCGAGCTTTTGAATGATTTCATCGGTTATTTTGCTTGGTTTGCCGGCCATGAGTAACTTGTACTCTTTCCGTTGTATAAAACACCATTTTCGGCTTTGTATCTGATGCCATTAAATGGAGATGCAACAAGGAGTAGGTTCCGGATGATTTAGATGTGCATGACATGTTGCCCATAGCATGATGCCAGAGGGGGAACGATCAAAGTTAGAGAAAGCATTAAACATGTTTCAAGATAAACTCCAAGAAATAGAACTCACCGAAGAATAGGAACCCTGGCATGGCCTGTCTCGGCAATATATTTTTTCAAGAGCTCATAATGATCTTCCCATTGCCTTTGGTCAATGTAAAAAGGAAACACATTAAATTGAAACCCCATGGGAGGACAGCTCTTCAAATTTGCCAATCATGTCGGGAGAAACCTGCTTCTTTCCGTCCTTCCAGTCTTTGTACAATACGGTCATTTCCACAGCCCCATCCTCCAAGGTTGTGGTAGAAACAGTAATTGTGATCAATATTCAAGTGCCCCATGTCTGCCAAGAAAGATTTGATTTGCCCAATGCGCTCCTCCCAAGGAATTTCTGGTACGGCATTTTTTGTATCATTTTTCCTTCTAGAATATATTTTGCTATGCATCTAGAGATTGAGGGTCCACTCGTAGAATCGAACCGCTTCAGCAACTTTGCCAACTTTTCTTTTATAATTTTGTGGATCGGGTACAGGACATGGTACCTCAAAATGCCCGTTGGCTTTGTAAAACGTTTCCTATGTTCAGTGCACACAAAAGAAAGTGGATAGTACGATCAAACCATGAGTTAAGCGCCGCAAACGAAATTGTGAACTGAAGTTCTTACAATTATCAAGTTAACTCACAAGAGCTTCCATTCCATCATCCCACTGGGTAAAAGTAAAACCATATCTAGCACTCCACTCAAATCCAATTTCTTCCATTTTTGCAAATGTTGTTGCCATGAAATTGGCATTCCTCTTTTTATAATGGCGTCGTTGTTTATGCACCCATTCTCCCAATTGTCCACCAGACTTGCGGGGAACTTGGTAAAGACCATGCTCGGCATAATATTTCTTCAAGTCTTTTTTTTCGTAAGAAGGTCGCATTCGAAATAAGTCGCCGCGCGAGGATAGCGAGATTGATCCAATTCTCTTTGGAGGAG
Organism: Conticribra guillardii; assembly: GCA_036939335.1. NCBI lineage: Eukaryota > Bacillariophyta > Thalassiosirophyceae > Thalassiosirales > Thalassiosiraceae > Conticribra > Conticribra guillardii. Next base: position 12,071 of record JALLAR010000107.1, read on the forward strand.
TATGGTACCATACTACGGAACAAATACTACCATGCCATTCTTTGTGCCGGCAGTGGCGGCGGCGCTGCGAGGAAATCCAAAGGACTCCAAATAATGAATCGCGGCCGCATGATCCATAAATAATAATAATGTCGAATTGGCAATCATCCACACGAAGCAGTGCTCTTCTCGTGGAATGACGCTGCCGGTGGTGGTGATGGTGCGGAATGCATCGTCATTGCTACTATTGGTGGTGTCGTGGCGGAGCAGGTCGGATTGGAAGGAGAAGAACCATTGTCCGGAACTGTCCGGAATGCGTGCCAGATCGGTTTTGTGATCGTCGTCGCGATGGAAAAGGAAAAGTAGTGAGTTCGGTCACATTGCGAATAGTTTTAGGTCGCGCGCAGTCAAAAAAAGTCACGCTTGGGTCACGCAAAGGTTTTAAGTACGTTTTACCCATATCAAATTTCAAATCATGGTCACGCTTAGGTCACGCACAGTATGACGTATGTAGATGGGAAAACTGAGTGGTTACGTATCTAGCAGCTACTACTACCTATTGAAGATTGAAGCAGATTGACGCGCTGGAATGTTACCATTATTTTTTACAGTAGATATGGTACCTACCATACCCCATAGGTACTACAATACAACATAGCAAAAGAGACCCAATCAACTCGGACGAACGGATCATGCAGAAGAGATCACCTTCGCTCAGCAGTATCTACTATCGTTGATACAACAACAGCTCTTTGGCCCTCTGAAGAGTGACAACATATTATTATTTATTAGCAGCAATCATTGTGCCTTTTATCATTACAGTAAGGTGAGAATGATATAAAAAGTTTTCGAGGACCTGCGACCGACGACGCGTATTATTATTATATGTTGGGCATAATATAGAGTTGTTTTGTTTTCTTATTCCAAAAAGAGAATTGCCTTCCAAGTTTTTTTCCGTGCCATCTGACTTGCATAAAATAATAACTTTGTGGTTTGATTTGTTGGTGGTGCGAGGAGGTAATTTATTGCAATATTATGCATGTTATTAAAATGGGGCTTTCTGGTTTGAATTTTTGATGGGGTTGAAAATCCCTGTAATAAAGAGTGGAATGTGAGAAGTCGCCGCTTTGGAATATTTCGTGGTTGAGCGCCTTTCTTTTTGGTCGAGTGAATATTTTCTTAATTGACCGTTACACTTATTCGTTATTGTTGGTTTGAATTGCTCTTAAGTTACAATTTACATTTCTGAGATCATTTTAATGTTGTGTGTTTGAGTCAATTTTGTGTAACCTGGTGTTCATAATATTTGTCAACCAGTTTGCATTATTTTTTCTCATATAACTTTTCATGCGATATCTTTTTATTATTACATTTCATGCCACTTCACTTCGCACAGTCCAATCAACCACGTCCACACAATAAACAATGGCGGACGCAGACCGCTCCTCCATTGAAATCAAAGTCCTGCTCAAAAATCTCGACCCAACCAAACCCTCCATCAAACATAAAGATCGATTACGCCGTCTCCAAAAATTTCGAAACTACGTCAATTCGAACCCCGCACCCGAATTTTATGATGATGACTACTCGTTACTATTACTGGGAAGCGAGAGTCCCACGGCTATGGACGATGACGATTTGGCAAATGTCAACTTGTATGGATTGATTCGCGCGGCTGGATGTCCCAGTACAGATCATAAGGATTCGTTAAAGAGGAGTGCACGACCTGCAATTTCGTTGTTGAGATATCTATGTCTCGAATACGATTCTGCAGGTAATGACATATGGGGGAATTGAATGGGTTTGCATCGGAATTATGTGCACTTTCCACGCCACAATTGAGGAATCTACGGTTGAATGTTCATATTGGTAAGGGGGGAATGGAATCTGGGTCGAGGGGAGGGAGGGTCCAAAGATGATGCAGCTCATTTATTGGCATTGGTGTTGGCACGTCATACGGATACGGACTATGAAACTCCCAAAGCCTTGAATATTAAGGACATTTTGCCCATGGCTGGGGAGCAGGCCGAGTTTGAAGCGTGGCTCGGGCAGAATTCTACCCCGGATGTTNTAAGGAAATGGGCAGTGCCATTAGCAGTGGATTGGGAGGTGGGGGAGCAGGGGATAACTCGACCTTTGTAAAGTCAATAGTCTCTGCGGGAAAAGGATCTACGTTAGACTCTCGGGAGGAGGACGAAGAAGACGATGATGTCTTGGGGGCGTTTGGGAAAAAGCCATCACCTTCCTCAAGGAGGTCGAGTTTGCTTACCTCGAAAGACAAAGGGGGCACCTCTAGAATGGCATCGTTGAAAGAAATATCTGTCGCAAATCCTACGAAATGGACAGAATCGGAAATGGCATCAGAGACTAAGGGGAGGGATTCGGGGGCTATCTTTTTGGAAGAGGAGGTACGTAGTGCGGTTTATTTTTGTTATTAGCGTTGGTTTAGTCCACTTTTACAAACAAATTTTCTCTGTGGTTCACACGATTCCACAGAAAGAAAAGGCAATTGTCGAAAAAAAGAAAGCCGAAGAACAGAAAAGGCGCCTCCTGGGGCGCGACCCCCTTGGAATACGAACTGCTGATGGCCGCTTTGACCTCCAGGAATTAGATGCGAATCGGGAGTATTTGATTCAGCAGGCACTCAGTGAAATTGAAGAAGATATTGATAGAGAATTGTCATTGGCTAATGAGTCTGGTGTAGAGAGAGTAAACTGGCTAGAGGCTCAAAGACAGGCATTGTTGACTATCATTGAAAGGGCGGGTAGTCCCAAAGTGGTGGCTGATGGAGGAGAGGAGAAAAGTTCTTCCAATCCAGAGTCATCAAATGATCAACTGCAGGGACTACCATCAATTATGCCAACGAGCCCAAACTTTGACCCAATTCTTTTCTTGACATTAGTTCATCGCAATGCCACTTACAGAGAGTTACAAGACAGTACGTCGCGCCTGAGTCGTAAAACAGATTCGCAGGTAGAACGGCTTCAAAATTTGGTGCGGGACAACTTTGCTTTATTCATCAAATGTTCTGAAGGCATTGATGTGTTTGGCAATTCAAACGACAACAAAGGCATGAAAAAGTTAGAACGTCAGTTCCGAACTTTAGATGACCTTGCTGAATCCTGCTCTGATCAAGCACGGAAGTCTTTTAAACCTCTTCTTGACAATACTAATGAAGTGCGAAAGGTCCAATCTGCGCTTGCGGTCCTTCAAAGAGTAGCCCCTCTTCTCCAAGTCCCCAGTCTAATGAGGCAGCACATCGAAAACGCCAACTTTTCTTCAGTTGTCAAAGCTTATCGCAAAATATTAGTCATCGATAAAAATCATTGTGATGTGGAGTTACTGAGGTATGTTCGCACGAAGGCTGGCGAGGCGGCACAGGATGCGAGGCATGATTTGGAGTTGATTTTAGCAGATGATACATCGCCTGTGAGTAGTTTGCTGGATGCAATTCGAGACTTGGGCGAGTTGATTGAGTTATCGGAGAAGGAAGAAGATGACACAGAAAGTAGTAAAGATGACAATTCAACTCACAAGAGCAGTTCGGGCGGATCTACTCCTAGATCTGGCGGTAGTGCAAGCAACTCGACGAGTGTGGGCACTTTTACTATTGACAGACACGTTATTCGCGTTCGAAATTACCCTCCAGCGCTAGCTTGTCTTCTTTTGCAATGCACTCACTTCAGATCTCTCGTAGAAAAAGCAGTCTCCAATGCAGAAACTTCCACCGAGCGCCTCTTTCGTGGAGATCATGATGTTCTTAACTCGAGCAGTGGTAGTCTCAATGAGTCAAAATCAGGAGAAGAAAGAAGAAACTCTTCAGGTGATGGACATCATGATGGATTGTCCCAACAGGAATCAACATCTTCCCAACGAAGCCGAGACAAACGATGGAAATACGAAGTGCTTGAGGCGCGTGTTGTGGCTACTATTCGTGCAGTTGCATTGGCAAAGAACTGGTTACCTCGACTGTTGCACATTGGTTTGGCAACACAGGAGGCCGAGAAGCGTCGCGCTGCGCGGCGTGCAACAAGAAGTAGAATATCTGAAAATGGTGAGGGATCATCTGCAGGAGAGGAGGAAGAACACGACAATAATACGTTGACCGCACACTATGTCTTTAACTCGATTGTTACTCCGTCCTTGAGGCATCTTGTGGAGCACACAACATTTTGCGCATTGGGTTGCGCCAACCAAGGTTCTAAATATATACTTGGTGCCACTTTTGGAAAGTCGTCTTCAGACCGTCTTCAGGTAAGTAATTCATATTGAGTGGATTGATCGCGTATTTTTCTGGAGAGAAATTTTCACGTTGACGGTAGTCCAGGCGTAGTCGAATAATGGCAGGGTTCATCATGCAGTTCATTATTGACAAACTAACGGCATTGCTCAATGTTGTTTTCTTACCCTTGTTAATGGCATTGTTCAGACTATACTGAAGTCACCGCTTCCTCCATCGCAAACGGCTAAATGTGCACTGGAACTAGCTGATCTGGCAGCAGCTATTCAGGAGTCAAACGAGTCCGTGTATGCACTTCGACCTGTTGAAGAGGAAGACGATGGGATCAAAAAAGGATCGGATTATCATTCGCCTCTGGAAAGATGCTTCAATATGGCAAATGACGCAGTAGTAATGATTGAACGTCGTGTGTGCATCTACTCATTTGATGCGTGCGCGCGCAAGTGCTCCATCAGTGCTTCGGGAAGTGGCAAATTCGATGGCGACTCTCTTTTGCAATTTGTGCAAAAGCTTTCTGAAGATTTAACGCGACCCGATGCATGTTCAAACGAGGTGGAAAAGGGATGTGTATTAGTGGTGCAAAAATGCTGTGAAGGACTCACAAGCTATGTCAAAGATAGGAGTGATGCAGCTCGGCTCCGAGTTGTTGCTGAGTGCAATGATGCACTCAACACTTCCATTGTCGACGTTGTTCGTGAAGTATCATACCTCACCAATGATCAATCCGAATCCCTTGATTCAAACCTATCTGCTGTTATCTCAACACTCGAGGGAGAGATGTTTGATGTGTTTTTGGATAGTGTCAAAAGAAATGTTGTGTCTTGTGCAAGGCTTGGGTTCATTGAATCCACCCCTTCTGGAGGAAACAGCAAATCAGAAGACGCGACACCATTCCCTCCGTACCTTGCCGGTAAGTTGATGTAGCACCTGATAATTCTACTGTTGATCAGCGTTGTTTATTCACCTTTATCCTTTGCTTTGATTTCAGCATCTTTCTTGTCTATTGTTCGTTGTCGAGCTCAAGTAGAACGTGCTCTGCGAGCTGCCACTGTCTGCCGTTCTAATTCAGAAAAAACAACGTATCAATTCCTCGCATTGCAAACAGCTTCTGATGGAATCGTTGAAAGTATATGTTTCTGAAGAAGTACCTTAGTGACGAAATATTGACACTTGCATCAGACACGAGACGGATGATGCAGGCTAAAGGTGGAAATGGTGGAAGTGGTGGTGGGAAAGGAATGGGGAATGGACCAGAGGGCCTAACAGCGCTGGAAAATCTGGAGAGACTTGGGAGAGTATATTTGTTATGTTTGGGCGAATGATCATACAGTATTTAATTCAAATATCAAAGTTAACCCCAAAATCAATTCTGGGCATGCCACGTCCAGTTTGCACTGGTATAAAAAATCCAACATTAGAAACCAAGAAATAATCTACACATTCGAATTAAACTGGTATTTTTTTTAGTCGCTTCTTCCCTTCATGTATGTTGCAGGCGGGAAAGGCAATTCGAGCTGAATGTAGTGAAGGAGAGCTCTGTCAGCAAATTTTCAAAAAATGTGTGTCTGTCTTGTGTGTGTCTGTCTGTCACGCTATTTTCGCTATTTCTAAATAGGTACTACATGGTTGACATATTGCAATACCTTTATTTAAACGGCAAAAACGTCTTCAAATTTAAATAGTAAATATGATTCAGCCAAAAACTTCTAAAAAATAAAATCAATGATTCAAAAATGAATCGAAACAAAACAATTGTTATATTTTTTACGACGGGAGCTTTAAAACAGACATACACGATAGCCACCACCACCACCACTGTTAAATTGTGTAATAAACTATTTTTCGATAGGCTTAGTTTTACAATTTATAGCCCGCTCAGAGGTATTGGATGAAGCCAACGACATTTTGGTGGACGGAACACTCCATGTGGGGTGTTTGGTTTAAGCCCCACCCAAGGTATGTGTGGATGTTCTGGACTTGCTGACAAAATTGTCCCGATGCATCACTTACAATCGGAAACAGAGATTTTCAGTGCAAGAGCACCCATCCTTGCAAATGCTCGTGTGAAGGATTCACCAAGAACAAACCCGTCACATTGACTACCATAACAGCAGAAGTCTTCATCATTATTCTCTGCTGCATTTACGGATGTGGTCCACCAAATACTGACATTGTATAAGTATAAACTTGGCAAAGAACATATTCATGCTGCCGATGATTTTGGCATTTAGGATTTCAAAATGGTGGTGGAAAATACTATGGTTGCCATTCACCGTATTGACATTTCTAACATGGTAGATGTGCTCCTTCTTGCTCACTCAAAAAACCTGCTCACTGCTAAAGGAGTACTCAATGGAACGTATTATTGCATGCACCAGAGATGTGCTGAAATCCGAGTCCTATACAATGGGCTGCTGACATCTGATTTAAAGGACGAAATCTTCTTATTCATGCATCAAAAACTTGCACCCACTGTTGATAGCTATAGGAGGCCATTAACAGTTGATGAATTGTGCCACCAGTGGCTTGGCGAGAGAGATTGGAGATGCTCGTGTCCCAACTTGGAAGATGACGAATGAGTGTGCAGGATGACTGCTTAATAAAAATATTTTTTGTGAGAGTATGCAATTGCAAGAAACACGGGATTGTCCATGATAATGCCAGGTGGTGACTATGTATCGCGTGTGAAACTCGGTGAAGAAGTTTGGAAGTGGGTGGTTCAAAGGAAATAGAAATGTCGTAAAAGATTCTCTCGCAAAAATAAAAAAGTACATCTCACTAGATGATACTCTACTACATAATAATATTTTATTCAAACCATCTTTTAACAACCCCAGAACAAAACAGCAAAGAGTCTCGATCCGCTTAGTTCATTTATTGCACAATATAATAAAACTAATAGTAATATTATTATGACATGATTAAAGTACTAACTAAAACTACTATCTCCTACTGATGTTTCACATTCATCAAAGCCGCAATATCCTTGGCACTCAAACGAAATGTACCTCGTCTTGAAGACACAAAGACCAGCTCCATAGGAGGCAAGGCTTGGTGATGTTGCTGCTGTTTAGATTCCAAAGATGAAAAAGGGTTGGAAGTATTACCTCTCCCTCTCCATTCTTCCATCAACGAGGAAATGACAGTTTGCAGTGCCTTTTGTAAAAAATCTCGTTCTTGATCGACATCTCCCTTGTCTTTACTTTTCTCATATTCATCTTCTTCTTCTTTTACAATGTGCTTTACCCCGTCATTGCTCTCATTCAATGCCACTCCAATATTCAAGTGGTTTAGAAACGATTGTTGATACATCTTACGGAATCCCATTTCCATTATGGACTGCAATTTGGATTGTGATTGTAATGATCCTCCCGATACCATTATTTGAGGAGGGCTGATTGAAAAACTACTGCTACTTTCTGTTTTTGTTTCTCGTTGCTGTTGCTGTTGCTGTAAATCATCGTCATGTTTTCCATCGTCTTTCTTATTGCGATTGGCAGACATCCATCGACTTTGCAGAGTGGTCACCTTGCTCCTCCAACTGCCACTTGGATCAGTCTCACACATTGCCACTCTTGCTCCTCCTATTCCTCGTTGCTGCTGCTGTTGTCGTTGTTGTTGTGGGTTTTGTTGTTGTTTCGTAGCACCAGGATAGTAGGAATGGCCGGAATCCAACCCCGCCAACAATAAAGAGGCGCCCAATGGCCGTAATCCTCCCCCAAAGGCATGTTTTTGGCATTGATCGGCAATGGTGCGTGAGAGGCGGAGTGTGGTTTCTGTGGTTGATTGGGTGGTTGACGTGGATGGTGTTGATGCCGTTGTTGTTGTTTCTTTTGTTGCTGCAGAATATTTTTTGTTGATAGCTGTAGAATCGGCAACATTGCCAACAGCAACACTGCCAACAGGAATGAAATGCAATGGATGCCAACCAAATGTGCGTTGCTCGTCTTCCAATGTTGAATAAATTAATTTGAGCAAGGATGTGGCATCCGATAGAATTCCACTCATTCCTACTAATATTGTGGTGGATGTTTTACTGGTTGTTGTGGTTGTGGTTGTGGTTGTTTTTGCGGTCGTGCTTGCCAATGACTGATGACGATGATGATGATGTTGATAAGATGCCGAAATGGGAACTTCAATAATGCGAAATTGTGTCCGCTGATGAGGATTGGCATCACGTGATAATACTATATTGTTATGCCGCAGTGTCATTTCTCCCTCCGTAATTTCTGTATTGACTATCAGCGCATCATTGATTGCATCTTGATTGGAAGCAGCGGCAGTGGGTGGCAAGGAAGAAATGGTGGCCATGATTAATACTGTATCTCCTTCCTCATCTTCTTCAAAGTCTTGAGTATCAATATCTTCATCATGAATACTAGATTTCGAATTCGAATTCGAATAGCTATTCCACGTCCCCGGAATCCCCAGCGCCACGCTCACGATGGGATTTGAATTGGAACTTCCACTTCGCCTCGTACTTTCCGTGGCATATTCCACTTGGAGGAGTCGACCGTCGGGTGTAAATTGAGGTGTGGTTAGATCGTAGTCGTAGCTGGCATAGCGACGATTGTTGCTACTGCTACTGGCATGGATCGGGCGTGGTAGTGTTTGTAGCAGTGAGAGCAGTAGGCAGAATAATATTATGTGAAGCATGAGGATTTTTTGGGGCTGAATGGCGAGTTTAATGAAGGGAAGAGTGAAGAGGGATGTTGTTATTGTTATCTAGATACTTCTTGCTGCTGGTTGAGAGGCGGTACGTATCGTAGGCGGCTCAAAAGGACACGGTCACTGTAATGGTTTGGGGAAAATGAAATTCGAGCTGAACGTGGAACGTGTCTACCGTATGTCTGCTGTGTGGCGCATAGATGTTCCACGGGGGACCACTTTACGCCCTCAATTTGATACAAACTCAAAAATCTAAAACAACGCTGCTACACTATTATTTAGTGAGTTAATTGTGTAGTACTCTAGAGCGTTCGTAGATTTTTGAGTTCGTACTATCGAATTGATGGAGTAAAGTGGTCTCCCGATTTATGGGTGGTCTATAATTACAAAATATGAGGGAATTTTATACTTAGGGTTAATATTTTATATTAAAAATTATTAATTGTACAGCGGCAGGAGCTGTTACTAATCTTTATCTATGTCGTATGTAAAAGACTGTCTATCCAATCAATCAATCAATTAAGTATTTGTTCTTCGATTCTGAAAGTTTCCCGAAATCGCTTGTCGTGGGGGCTGTGCGCCCTTTATGCGCACACGCATCTGTCACTGATACGACGTTGTCAGATTGATGTTTGGGGTGAAAAAACGCCTATTTCAAGTGTGAGACCATCTTACGAAATGGATATTGAGCAGTTAGTTTCGTTCTTGCGAACAACCGGTGTGTTTAAAGAAGAATTAGAAAATACCATGACTACAAACACATTTTGGGACCTACTAAAAGTGAAGATTGGAAGAACTGATGGATCGGCATCTCATGCATCGAAAGAGACAGTACCCCAAACAGGTCACGAAATAAGACTTGTAGATGCAATGTGCACAAACCTCCAAATTGATATGACGTTGCAAGCTTGTGATGACAATACAGATTTAGATGATGAAGATGATAACGATGTTGATAGTGTCAATACTGCCCCTGAACATGATGATGTATCACTATTAGATGTGTTAGATGATGATCTTGGACAATTAAATAATGATCCTGATAATACAACACATCTTAATAATCAAGATAATCACAACGAAGCCCTTCGTCACCTTGGTAATATCAAGCATGTGTTCTAAATCTCCATCTGAAGTTAGCTTACGCTCTAGCTTTGGATTTTAGTTTCCAGAAAGGCATAGAAAGAAAGTGATTGATTATTAACCCTAACTCATATTTTCAGCGATTCACAATGAAATGTGAGCATCACAGGTCAGGTATTCATAGGAATTAATAATTTAATAAAAAATATTAACCCTAAGTATAAAATTCCCTCACATTTTGTAATTATCGACCACCCATAAATCGGGAGACCACTTTACGCCCTCAATTTGATACAAACTCAAAATTCTAGCCACGCTACTACACAATAAACTCACTAAATTGTGTAGTAGCGTTGTTAGATTTTTGAGTTTGTATCAAATTGAGGGCGTAAAGTGGTTCCCCGTGGAACATCTATCTTTCACAATCCAGACATACGGTAGAGGTCAGAGGTTGTCACGGGATTGCATAGCACAATACTGCATAGCATACTACTTAGCAGCTTCATCACTGATAATTCATGTTATTGTGCAACATCTATTGATGTCTCTTCCACGCCACATCTTACAATGATAGCACTACGTAGCCCGTTTTTCCGGCCTCTCGTGGGGGAAAAAAGGTACGCAGTACCATCGTAATAGTAATAGATCGTAATTTAGCTCACATTTATCTATTGCCCTTCACCCTGCGCCCTGTTGAATATTATTTTCGGCGCTTTTTTGGTCACCGCCTAAAAAACGGCCAAAATTGCTTGTTAACCATGGCTGCCCCACAGCCAAATAGGCAACAGCTATAGCTCTCTCTCAACAGCTTTGAATTAAATTTCCTGTAGGAGTTAAGCTAATAGGACCCCACTGAA